>MU929052.1:3066-16128 GCA_036418165.1 Cooperia oncophora
TCTCATCAGACACTTTCACCTTGGTTTTCAAATAGGGAAGCCAACCATTGCATGGTACCTCTCTTGTGAGCCTAATGTACTGGGACTGCTCATTCATTAGTCGGAAACACTCATCCATCTCGGATTGTGTCGATGTCACAATGAAGCAGTCATCTATATATCTACAGTACATTAGTGGCAAGCGTTCCAGTACTGGCTCTTCTATCCTGCTCATGAAGCAGATCGCGAGTACCGGTGCTAGGCGTTGACCCATGGCTAACCCTCTCGTTTGAGAATAGTACGTACCCGATTATAAGTTGCCGTGGAGACAACTCGCTTCGAATGTTCATGGTTCCCTAAACTTCATTGTTGCCCAAGGTACCCTCACACCTGACCAACACGACCAAGTTTCTTGAACAACTACGCAATTTACGCTTGGAAACAAGCTGCGTAGTAGAGTCATTTGATGTCACTTCGCTTTATACCAACGTTCAGAACGATCAAGCTCTGCAGGCACTGTCTGAGATGTTGGACATGCATGTGAGGAGCATTGAGAACTTTGGACTCAGCAAGGCGCACATCATGACACTGATCAAGGAATGTTTGGGTTGCAACATCTTTAAGTGGTCGGGTACGTACTATTCTCAAACGAGAGGGTTAGCCATGGCCGTTCAACGCTAGCACCGCGTACTCGCGATTCTAACTGCCATGAGCAGGATAGAAGAGCCAGTACTGGAACGCTTGCCACTAATGTACTGTAGATATATAGATGACTGCTTCATTGTGACATCGACACAATCCGAGATGGATGAGTGTTTCCGACTAATGAATGAGCAGTCCCAGTACATTAGGCTCACAAGAGAGGTACCATGCAATGGTTGGCTTCCCTATTTGAAAACCAAGGTGAAAGTGTCTGATGGCATGCTCAGTGTGAAGTGGTACAGGAAAGCAAGCTCGAAGAACATCCTGATTCATGCCACTTCTGCTCACCCTTCCGCCACGAAACATGCAGTAGTTAGGAATATGTTCAGGACGGCTGCAAACGTGTGCACAGGTGCGGAAGAGCGGCAAGAGTCTATACGCCTTGCTTCAAACATAGCTGCTTCAAACGGCTATGCTGTACCAAGAAATCGAAATCGCGGACGAACTCACACTGAGCATCGAAGCGGCCCGCGCCAAGACAAAGTCCCCTATGTATGCCATTCATATCTGATAAAATAAACCGCCGCTGTTCAAAGATGCCTTTTTCGAGCACAGCTAGACAACGATGTTGTGTTAGTGAGTATTCCTAACTAATCAAGCGTCAACTCGTGCGAAATAGGCTCTATGACAGGCAGTGCATATCAGAGCATTGCGTCATATGTCCGCACGGACTAGGAGGAGATTGCGCCAAAAGTGGCGTAATCTACCAACTTGAATGTCAGACATGTAAACGCAACTTACCATAGGCGGAGACTGGCAAGCCAACAGTAGCGATACGAAAGTTATCACAAGAATGCTGAGTTGTGGGCAAAAGTCGGACCACGGGCGGGACTCGAACCCGCATCTTCTGCTTACCGGGCAGTTGCGTTACCACTTACGCTACCGGGGCCACTGCTGCGCCTAAATAAGAACAGCCAGTTATCAAACAAACACTAGCGATACGTATCAAAGAGCACCTCGCTGGTAAAAGGCGCGGCAATACGCGTACACCGCTTGGCAGGCATTTGATCGAAGAGCACGGCGGAAACGACTTTGATGTGAAGTGCAAAATTCTGGCATTCGAGACTGAAATTTCAGCTAGAAAAGCGCTAGAGGCATTCTGGATCTCCGCAAGGAATCCTAGGATGAACAACCGAAATGAGTGTCTGTCCATTACAAATGACCTCTTGCCATTTATGCCACATTGCGAGCTATTGATGTGAACAGTGAGACGTGCTGTTCCTAAACTATTACTTCACTTGTATAATGCGAGCAGCACAGGTTGTGTCTCACTTACCTACTGCACAACTGACAGCTGAAAGGCATCGTTCCGCTCATGTGGTGGTAGACTGGTAAGTTCGTTTCTCACACTCGACTTTTCTTGGTAGTTCTCCTAAGATTTCGCCAAAAACGCTAGGGAGGCGAGGCGTTTGGCGGTCTAGTGGATACAACATCCAAACCTTGAGCTATGTTTAGGCCTCTGAGGACGACGATCCTGTCGAAACGTCAGGCCATTTATAATAAAAAGTCTTCCACCTAACCAACCTCTTTGGCAGAACAAATTAAGAACATAAGCCTACCGTCAGTCCATTAATTGCTACATGCGGCTGTCTAGGAGCAGCGCTCTGGAGACGACAAACTGAGAGACGACCACTGCGTCGCTGTGCAGGAGAATGATGTTCACATTTTTAATGGTGCTACTTCCTAATGCAGGAGCTGTCTTCTGAGCCCACGCGTTCTCTTGGACCAAGCGACAACAAAAAGGTATCGAATTGGATTTCCGCGGAAATTCATTTCAGTAAGAAGACAAA
The DNA here is from genome assembly GCA_036418165.1 of Cooperia oncophora. Classification (NCBI taxonomy): domain Eukaryota; kingdom Metazoa; phylum Nematoda; class Chromadorea; order Rhabditida; family Trichostrongylidae; genus Cooperia; species Cooperia oncophora. The sequence goes on from MU929052.1 coordinate 5,538, forward strand.
TCGACAACGCCCTGCATCAATTTCTCTGGAATCGATAATCTCTCCGCAGGTCGCCCCTTCCCGACAACAAAAAGGAGTTTCTCTAGAAGTTTCCCTGATTCGAGACCTATGGGTTTGCCTGGCTGCATGAATAAAAGCAAGGTTTCCGGCCCTCAACAGGAGGTAGTGCAATATCAAGTGGCATCAGCTACCACAGGAATAGTCCGCGGTAATTCCTTGATCGGGTCCCCTTCACGACAACCAAGGATTCCGTCCTTTCGGGTTGGCTAATTGGTTGGTAGGTTCATCTGAGCGGGTGAAAGTAGTCATGTGTGCCCTACCTTCTCAAAGAATGTAGCAAAAATCGCAGAGCTCTGAGGGGTTGGGCATGGAGCTTTCTAGAAAGGGATTGGACATACTGAGTGCTTTTTACTCTGTGTGCATTGTGATGGTTCGATTGTGCTTATGTTGGTCGATGCCATGATCAAGATATATACCCAAACTAGTCAAATTTGCCCTAATTTGACAAATAAAAAATGATAAAGTAAACGCTCGCTGTATTCATCATTTCTACCTCTCACTTCACCTCATCAGCTTTTTGGCACATTCCGCGACGATCAGCGGGAATGTAAAAGATTGCGCAGAAAAGGAAGGCCTAACCTATAATGTAGCGTGGCCGCATGGACGAACTGGGTTTTTCAGTTTAGCCCGGTGGAAAGGCTATACGTAAGGGACCGGCCAGACGCAGTGTTCCTGGACCAGTAACTCGCCTCCTTTTGGGTTGCCATTGGACTGCCGGCCGGTACGGGTCGTGCCGGCTGGAAGACTGTTGGTTTGTCGCGCAGTGGAGACTGTCTACAGGCTTGCCAGGTGTAGTAGTAGGAAAGGAGGTATGAAGGATGGAAGCCAAGTTGTCGGGTAGGAGGGTCGTAAAGGCTCAGCTAGGCCAGAGGGAAACCAGTCGTGAGGGGTTGGCCGCGTAAGTTTTGACTGATTCGTTCTGATTCCGTAAGGGCGGATCAGACCTGCGTTTTGTCGGATGTGGTTCCTTCTGGGGCAGTTTTTCTATCCGGAACCGGCTTGCTAGCGTTTTCTTGGCCATATTTCTTGGCATGTTCTTCTGTCTATGGTTCAAGGGCACGTGCCACCTGCCGCTTTCCATACCGTGATCGATCCTTGGTGAATCGCTGGCTAATCAATTCTGGAATGTATGTGGCGCTCAAACAGTCACATGTCCATCGCAAAGGCGCGATTGTACGCTGCAACTTATTGAAACGCAAAATGTACTCGACAATGGCGGCTTCGAAGGCCGCGGCCGCGTCCCGAGCTGAAGAACAGCGTTCAATCAATTCTTGAGCCTTGCATTTAGTGCCGCCTGCATCAACAGTGCGTCTCGCAAGAGAATGTGAGTGTAGAAGTGTGATGGGTACTCTGCCGTTGGGGATGTAGCTATTTGGAAAGTGCCATTCATTCTCGGATGTTGCTCAGGAACGTTTCCCAAAACATGTTTGAAAGGAGATTTTCACACAAAAAGTGGTGAGATTTGATAATCGACGCATCGCGGTGTAGCTAGGCGTTTCTCTTTGGTGGCAGAGAATAGGGCGTGTCATGGAGGCAGAGCTGGGGTGCGGCGCTGGCGCCAAGTTTCTTTCTCGTCACTTATTGCTGACAAAAAAGCCGACAAAAGTAAGTTGGTGGAAAAAGGTCGGCGCGCCGTGCCAGAGACCAGCCCTGCAGGCGGAGCGCCCAAGGACGCCAGCGGGTGCAGCTAAAATAACTATTAGGTCACAACATTTAGGAAGTCAGGCAGAAGCTCCCTATGCAATAGAGGTATTGGCGAGATAAAACCTTGTATAGAGAAGCCATGGATCGGAGCGTAGAGGTTGCTCCATTTACCGTCTTCTACTGTCTGCCTCGGCATTATCGCGTTGTAATTCCAGTGCTGGGTGGGATGTAAGGAGAATAGCTTGATCGGCGGATAAACGGCAGGGGCAGCAACAATGTTGTAATGATGGCATTAATAATCAGAGGCGCAGTCATTGGTTTGGGTCGGGGGGGAGGCGGGTAAAGTAGACATATGAAAACGAGGGCGAAACCGCGAGACGGAGGCGAGCGCCCTACCTTCTACCATACGTCCCGGTGGAAAGCAAAGAAAAATTTAGCTATCAAATGAATTTCCTCAGCTTCTATAATGGACGCCCGAGCTCCGCCCGTCTTGGCTGGCGGCCAAATTAGCGACGCCTGCCCTATAGGAGGATTGCGCGACTAACGACGTGCCTGATAAAAACTCGAATAGAGGGAGGCTCAAACCTGAGAGGGGCAATCGCGGACGTCTCCGACACTGCTGGTTGTATTCGTTGGCAATGACGAAAGATGCGAGAAGAACAGTCACAGCTGGCGCTCTTACATTGGGTCGATAGTGCATGCTTGATTGTCTCGAAAGGTACTGTAAGCTGAAAAAGAAGTTGTTAAATAGACGACCAACTGACGACGTTTTGATGAGACTGGCGGAGAATCCTACATAGAGTGCAAGACTTGGAGACGGGTTTTGGGTTGGCTGTTTTGAGCCAGCCGTCTTGTTATTTTTAATCACGGCCAGAAACCATTATGGAGCAGACGGAAACTTTTGAGTGTGGCTTCCGATGTAAATCCTGGTATGTTGAGGCAAGAGAATCGATAAGATTCACCACGCGCCTAGGATAGGCGTTGCGTGCGGACGGTCGGCGCGACACCGGCCAAATGAATGGTTCCAAGAAATTGATGGCGAACAACAGGTAAAATTCAGGACCGGAAAAATAGTCACGAATAGTGCCACGATAGACGCCTCTACGATGAAGTGCGGTGCTCCCAAACAGCAGGCTAAGCACGGAGGGTAAGAAAACGCCGCGCGCCCATGCGCCAGGCGGCGAGAGGCGGCAAGCTAGCGCATTCTCAGTCCGTCTCCGCCGGTTAAAACCTCTGACAGGAATCCTCCATTGGTGAAGCAGGGGCAGTGCTGAGACTCTGCTCTACATTTCTCGCCCATGAAGAGTCGCCCAAAGAAATGTGGCTCTCGGGACAAAGCCAATTTTCGCGACAAATAGGGCATCCTATAGTGCCGAAACTCTTTCGTTCTAAAAAAGCCATTTCGGCGAATGGTAATCGCGCTAGAATATGAAGCTTCGAAAACCCTTTTGAAATGTCTATGAGTAGTTACTCAAGTAAAAGTGCTAGGCCTAGACAGGTTAGCGTCTCACTAGGCAGAAAGACTCGCGGGGGAGGGTGGGAGCGGGGATACGGTACTTGAAATAGTTTTTTGGCAATATGAAGCCTTAATGGTAGAGTGCTTCAGCCCTCAGAATTGGGCCAATTTGAGGACGACAAAGCTTGCGATTTCGGTAGAAAAAGCTTTCTCTGGGAATGCACTTGGGTAATCTGAAACCCTGAGTTCAGGGACAAACCTTCAGGGATATACCTTCAAATCGCTTTCAATGACACTTCTGGGAGCTTTCGAGGGCCACTCGACCTCTAAGACTGCTTTATAAAGGCTTTTCGGGTCCACTTCACTCCTACGGAGGAGACCAGATAAGACCATCCACTGGGCAAAGCTTGGTTCTAGTCAGCTGTGCTGTTTGTTGGACTCATTTCGGTTGAGGATCAGCGGACATGAGTTGCCGCGGCGTGGCTCCAGAAAGAGCATCGCGAGTTCGCATCGGGACCCAACCGTTATAGCGTTAGAGTGCTGAAGAAAGCCGAGTCAACTGTCAAGCTACCGCCCTGCGCACCTGCAAGTTTCGCCCGCAGCCCGGATCTCCTGATCCACACCCGCCGTTTCCAGTCGCTGCCTGTTCTTCCTTCCTATAGCACATCAATATAGATGGATTCCTAGAAAATGCAAAATCTCTTGAATGGCTCTTTCTCTCCCGTCATTCACATTGTCTCAGCCCACGTCGTGTTATTCCATTTCTTATGTCTTGCATATGGTAATTGGAGGAGAAGGCTTAATGCCTGGCAAGGCAGGATATGCTGAAAACATGGAATTCCATTCAACATACATTTTTTCTTAAAAGCCAGAAATCCAATTTGCTGCAGGCAAGTGAGCCGTTCTAATTGGGATGCAGCAGACAGGGTGGTCTGCAAGTTTTTAAGGAATGGATCAGAGACCAGCAGCCACACAGACAGTGACTTGAGTTAAGGAGTTTCACTTCTTAGCGATGTGGTCCGCACGGCCCTGGAAAATGCAGGTGGCCCTATGCATGTTATCAGGGCTCTAGACCTTACGAAGGTCGGTGGAGAAGCCAGCAAGTCGCCCTTTGCACCCTTTTTCGCATTTCACTTGGACGATGCTACTGAAGAAGATGTGAATCACTGAAAAGGAACATTTGTAGGGGATCCAGATTCTTGTGGCTGGACCATCGTAAGGGCATTCCACGCTCGTCGCATGGGCGGTACCGGGTCTAGCGTCGTACCTTCCTCATTAGCGCTCCTCTTCACATTCGTAGAACTGTGAGGGACATCATTGAGAGGCCTAGGGATATCTGCGAACCTCGAAGCCTTCCTCCTTCTATTAAATTCTTTCTTCCTTCGTCTTTGCTACATTCCGTCTTCTGCTTTTTTTCTTCCTACATTCCGTCTTCTGCTTTCTGTTCCTTACCCCTTTCTTTTTCCTTTTTGTCCTTCTCACTTCTCTCCTTCTTATCATAGTCATTTCAAATGCTCGGCTAGAAGGCTAGAAGATGAGGGACAAGCCTCGGAACCCTTTCAGCGTACTATGACAGAAGCCCTATAACGCCAACTGAGATGTCCAAGTGCACGTCATCTCGCCCACATACTAAAGCGTGAAATGTACCTTCGATTATATTAACTAAGAAATAATAGGAGCAATATTGACCACAAAAATGGTTGGTAAGCAGCGCAAATGAGGGGAAACGTTTCTCAGGCATTCATCAAAAGAATCTATTCGAAATAACTCACCCTAGTTGATCGGCCAATTGTTTGGCACGAGCCGTGCTCACTTGACGTCGATTTTCAAGATCAGCCTTATTGCCACATATGATGATGTCTGGTGCTTCACAGTATGCGTGAACCTTAAACAGTACGTAGTATTAGGCTATGCGCAACCCATCTATCAATTCTTTGAATCTATTATGCTTTCCCCGTACATCAGCACGAGGTACCTCTGAAAAAACGTGCCCCGCGTTCCCGCAATAGGCCTTGAAAATTTCATAGGAGTTTGAGTGGGGATCATGCATAAACTGTAAACAGAACGGTTTCAGAACCAATGAAACCACCAAAAAAAACCCCAGTCAGTAAAAAACATAGTCTAGCCTGCAGACCAAGGTGAACCCATATGCGAACATATGCCGATTTCAGGGGAAAGTTTTGTATCCCCGACTCCTTTTGAGGATGGCTTTCCAAGTCAGTCCATTACAAAAAATCAAATTATGAAATCGAAAAACGCAGATTAATCGGGACAACAAACAACGCGACTTTCCCAGCAGCGCCCAGCTGAAATGCGCCTGACGACGGTGCGTCTTCTCACGAGGCACCTTTAGCGATTACAAGTCGTAAAGGGTATTGGGTCAAGAATGAATTCTTCGCATGGTTGTCCGACCTCACGTGTGAAGAAAAACGTGAGAGAATACAGAATCACTTCGCTACGCTCCTTACATGGCTTTTTTCAATCCATTTTGAGCCTTGGCGAGCATTGGAGCTAGCGAGAAGCGACGAAACAGTGGATGCGCACAGAGAGAGGCATGACTACGCGCAATCAGGCGAGCTATAACTGTAAAACACCAATCACGAGAGCTGAGAAATAGTAGTTGTACCTGCGGTGAATAATCACCCAATTGCAGTGATTGCGTGTGTATAGGCGTGTGTTTCCTGGCAGGGGCGGAGATACCATGCTATCGAAAACCCAGCGGCGTCCTGTCCCGTTTTCTATTTCGGAAGTTGAGCTACAAGTGAATGCAAGGCGGCCTCCACAGGCAATTGGTGCCTACTCGTACATGATAAAGTCTTGTTACCTATCGCATATTCACGAAATGAGCAACGATTCCCTCCCTGCCCCCTCTCCGCCCTTCCCCCAAATTTTAGCCATTCACCGGGAAGTTATCGTTTTTCCGTCCCACCTAACGTTGAAAGGCAGCTGTTGCACTTACCAACACTTTGGATCAAACTGAATTCAGAACATGCGAGTGTGCCTTTAAAAGTCTCAAAAGCAACAACTCGTCCTACCTTCAGCTGTGAGAGCCAATCTCTGATATTGAGAAAGGACTGCTCGTTGGTGATGTCGAAAATGAGAACGAAACCCATTGCATCGCGGAAAAAAATTGCCGTCGGTTTTGGTCTTTCGTTAAACTTCGGAACCTGAAAATCTCACCATAAAAGCATGATAATTAACTCTTCCATCCCAATAACAACTGCGCCGCATGGGGGACAAACAACAGTGCCCACGCATTTGTGACGCAATTATTAATGAGCTCATATCTATATTTTTTCAACCTATCCATCTTTGCTGCGACTATTTTTATGACTGGAGGAGTTCTAGAACCATGTGTCAGTGGCTTGGGCCTCGTTATTCCAGCCCGAACGAGGCTGACCGCCTCTGCTGCAATCAGAGCACGCTATGGCGATTGAGCACATTTTCCCCAGACACGACCCCATACCACCTCCAGGGGTCGAGGAAAGGGTCAAAAATCGGCGGAGAATTCTGGTCAAGAGTAGGTCGCGGAGAAAGTTTCCTGACTACGATGCACCCCTAACGTCCTCCACGATTTACATCCCTACCCTCTCCCCTCTTCACATTCGAGCGAAGGTTAAAAGGATGGCGGAAGAGCGAAGAGGAATGCCAGCTCCTAAAAATCACGCTATCAGGAACAGTGCGAGTGCTGTGCAACCAGCTAGAGGTTGGCTGGTATCATACACTGTAAAGAAGCAGAACGAATTTCATGACATATCTTTTGTCCCCCCCCCCCCCCCTCCCTCCCCTCCCCTTACTCAGAACTACGTCAATGTATCGATTGCAGAAAGCGATAAATTTCCATTGGGGCTTGCCCAAGATAAAGGAGAAGCTCACCAGGAAGACCTTATTCTACATACTCATAAGCGCCCAAGAAGTTGATCAAAGTTGATGTGGGCTGCCCTTAAGGCTTGCCACAACTTTGCCCCAAACAAACCTTAGGAATTTATCGGTTAAGCGAGGCAGGAAGGACCGAACATCTTACTATCCGATAAACTTACAGCAGAGCACTTCTTTCCAACTAATGAGAGAGGGAACTAGAGAAACCCCTCCTCCCGTAAATCCATTCTCGGCGCTAGGAGCTTCTCTAATCCTTGTTCTACTGCAAACTTAGTCCAACTTCTAGCCATGTTCGGAATCCCAGTGAAAATAAGGTCTGGTGAAATGCATAGAAACGCAACTTCGTGCGGCAGACGTCACTCCAGGGGTAGCATAATCTATTCATAGAGCCATTCCTTATATAGAACTGACATGATTAGCAGCTACGCCTTATTTTGGAAGGCATTTCTGACCAAGATCGCGACCCTTTAAAAGCGTCAGGTTGCCTGCAAATAATGGAATTTTTACAGACCATGTGAGAAGCGGGTTGAATTTTGATTCGAGAGCAAGTAAAACAGCTCGGGTACGTAGCATTACATTCTTTTTCGCTAAATTTTGACATTTTTTTACAGTCAGTCAGATTTTGAGGTATAGACAAGATTGCCGTCTAGGTACGTTCGCGGATGATCCTTTTGGGAAACTGAGGAGTCATTCAACATTCTCTCTATTACTGCCGCATCGGGAATGGAGGGGGAGGGCGCATTTGTTCCCACTTATGGTTGAGCACAGAGAAAGAATACTTTGCGCAGCTCGGCGACGGGGAGGGGGAGCATTTTGTTGAGGCACTAGTTCCGGTTTACCGGTCTTACTCTGGTGAATCTTACGAGCTCTTATGAAGCTGCAGCAAGCTCGTCTACCACCATGGTTAGACCTGCCTAACCTTGTAAGCTCGTCGATGGCAGTGATAGCAAAGTGCAAGACCCCCCCGTCGCCGAGACTACCCCGAAAATTGTATCTTCGGCTGTCTCACAGCACGCTGCGTTAACGCGAATCCTCTTGTTTCTTATGGCAGCTCAATGTTATTCATTTGTTCAAATTTTAACCAGTTTCCCCTAGAGTCGTCTAGAAACAGAATGATGTGTGCCTCGTTGAAAAGGAGTCGAATTAATAGAGAATGTAGAAATTCCGAAAAGGAATGGGACTCTGCTCATGGAGTAGCATTCATATTTCCTCTATCACGGGGTTTTTTTTTGTAGGAAATTTTGCGGCGCGAAGCGAGTTTTTACACCGCCCGAACGATCTGCGAGCCAAGCGACTGGCCGATCGCGCTCTACTGCCAATCGTTGGTCCGCTCCAACGAACCTCAAATAGAGATAACGCGTAAGGAAGCAGAGGTTTAACAAGGTTATCCTTCCCTCCCCCTCCCCCGAGAGAAATATGCGGCCCCATGCGAATGAACTAGCAGTTGTAGATTACAGTTAGCCATGGAGCGCCTTCATGACGACTCCCACTTCGCGCTGGGTTAACTGCTTGAGTCGGGGAGTACAAAAGCTGCCTAAAGAAGGGTGGGCGAGTCTGCACCTTCGCTTTTAAGGGATTGCAGCGCAGCGGTGGGAAGTGGGGTGGGGGAGATAATGGTGGACGACCGATTTCAAGACGTAATTTTCTCGCCATATCCTTCTCTGGAGCGTATTTCTCTCGTCTTCTCTCCTCAGTGTTGTTCCATGCTTTTAATTGAATTATGCTTTGACTTAACTAGCCCAGGCCCACTTTATTTCCCCCTCATGCAAGGCAAATGACACCTTCTTCTCTGAAGGGTTTATGTCACATCTCCGCGAATACTTAATAAAGCTGTAAGGCATAGAGTGTGCATTAACGAGGGTAGATACGGTAACAGAGCGCAGGGAAATAACTGCCTTCAAAAGCTATTGGGACTCAAATCCGTCCCAATCGACTCACAACTTGGTCCCAGTCAGGAGAACTCTACCTCAACTCTGAGCGTCTGGGCACAGCCGGAGAACCCAGCTATATTCCAAGCTGCTGCATAACTTCCTAAATATGTAGAACCTCGAACCCCTCAAAAGCTCGCGGATATACCAACTCGAGCCACGCCATTAGCCACCTTTGATGACTCCAAACGTCCGGGAGTCGTTTATGAGCCTCCACATGCGTTCTTGGTATATCAACCCCGAGCGGTGCATATTTAGCCATCGTTGGGAAACTGAAGGAATTTTGGGCGCAGTTTGTCGACGGGGGGGCATTCGGCTTTTCATAGATGTGCCGACCCATCTAGGTAGCCTTTTCTCGAGTTGACACGTTTTAGGATGGTGGCTAGACGATCTTACTCCAGCTTCACAGGCGTTCACAAGTTTTACCATGGTGAGATTCGTAAACCGGAACTAGGGAAGCAATGTTAGTACAAAATGCCCCCCCCCCCCGTCGCTAAACAGCGCCGAATTTTGAAGCTCTATCTAAGGCTTCTAAGACATCATTGAGCCAGATTTGAGGCCTCCAGGACGTGCTGGGGACTTCGTGAACCATCTCTAAGGATTTCGAGGTGAGGGCACGTTCTACTCTACTAAGTTCCCAGTGGACGGGGGTCGTATTTGGTCGCTGGATGGAGTGGTGGGGGTGCATTTACCTCTAAGAAAATTTTTTTGCATAGTTGATTCTCCCTGTTTTTACGGGTGCTATTCATATTGAGGGAAATAGGGGGTCGTTTTTGTTCTAGAGAAAAATTTGCTATTTTGCGGAATCCCGCCCCCCCCCTGCTCGGCGGCGGCAGCAAAGTTTTGGTGAAAAGTGGAAAAAATTCCTGAAATTGAAAATTGGGGAATTGTGGGGTATCTAGAAGGATCTAGGAAACTGAAGTGGTGGGTAGGATGGTGGGGATCACATTAGAGATCCAAAATGAGGTAGGTGTCGTATTTCCCAGAAGTTTTTCCCAGCGGTAGGAGGTGCCCTGTTACAGACCTTCTCTACATCCCATCTGGGATTTCCTCGACATTTTCAGAAAATTCCTTGCAACTGAAAGTCTGCAGAGGTAAGCGGAAGCATGCCATTTTTGCCGTTCTCTAGGGAACCGTGCCGTGGCTGCACTCAGCACATCGATGAGAGACCTTGTCCGAGGACGTTAAGTAGCTCATTCATCACTCACTAATACCAACGTCTTACGGCTGGCTGAATATGACTCCGTGCTATTATACATTTCGTTGCTGGGGGAGAGTTTTGCATTGAAAGAGTCGTCTAACCTCGAAGTTTCGAGTTTTCACGGCTCGAAGGCCCAGTCTGTCAGCCTCGGAGAATAGCTGCGGAAGATGCCTTATTGCACTTTCACAGCGCGTTGAATCGATTTCCGCTATGGACCAATTAGGCATTCCATTCCCGCTGGGGCTGGTCAATTGGCACGAGAGAGAGTCAGCTAGAACAATAAAAAACATTGTTCTGAATTCCAGTCGGTTCTAGGAAGTCCATGAACCATTCCAGAGTTTATCCAAGGCTGAAGGATGGTTAAATACCTTAGCACCTTTCACAGCAGGGTTTTTGCTCTCTTAGAGGCACGGTCTTCGAAAT
>MU929055.1:7502-25823 GCA_036418165.1 Cooperia oncophora
ATACATGATGAGAGTGAGGCGGAGATGGCAAGCAGCAGGTATACGCGCGGTCTGGGAGTGAAATCCCAACAGGGCTCCCGCTCAAGCAAACCTATTTTTCTACACTGGGAACGCTGAATTAGCAGCAGTTTGTCTGAGGAGGATAAGAATACCGGCTTCGAGTGCATGGGCTGACCCTCTGATAGTGGTCATACATATACTGTTCATCTCTGTTCGGTATCGTTGTTGATGGACTGCGCTGTTAGTGCTAATGAGCAGGGAACATCAGTGCTGAAAGGCATATGAAAAACCTGCATAACAAGCATTTGTCTCCCACGACTCAGAAAGCAATTGCGGACGAGTTACCCGTCGGCGTTTTGCCAAGAACGGATACGGTAAGATAAGGTATCCGGGGTATCGGGCATCCGGGACGGTACGTTGCAGCTTGATGGGGCCTTACAAGGGTACCTTTCTTGAAAAAGACGCTACGTAGCGCCTGCTCAGGAGCGCGGAATTCCGTCCTCTCAGGCTTAATTACTCAGGTCGAAAAAAGCATCGTTTGCAATACCCCCGGCGACGATTATTTGTTCCCAGTTTGACACTCCTCCCTTATACAGACCTCTCCACCTCTCCACTCAAAGCCCTCTCACACTACTTTCACTGCGTGTCCTTGGCAAATCCTCTTATCGCACTCTGGACTGTAGCAATTAAGGGTCCCATATTTGTCACAACTCTGGAATGTTCCAACCCTAACCTGAGCTTCGACTATTTATGATCACTTTTCTCGAAGTCTTTGTTCTATAGGGAAAGCTCTGGATGACTCAGTCTCAAGCAGCCTTTCTATTAGGTTGGCTAATAAGTAATGGCCGTTTTTTCAATTGAAAAATTTGTTCGAAAAGTGAAACGTTTTGCAAGCAAGTTATATATCATCTGATAGGAAACTTCTCGTAGTATAAGAATATCAAAAAAGCTTTGGTTGAGGATATAGTTTTTGTGAATTTTTTAGTCGTTGAAGTTGGAAGTGAAGTCGGCGAAAATTAGCATCTTCGACAACTGCCTCTATTTACGTCTACTCGAAGTGCTAAAATCGCTTAAGCTGCTCCATACATTCGGAAAAGGTTGAGGTAGAAGTCTCAGCAAGGGAATCTCAATAGGACGCTTTGGAACTAATTTCAAGAATTTCAAAGTTGGCAACCTTCACCTTGCCAATATTGGGCAGGCTCACGTCTGTTCCACCTGAAATTTCATGCTAATAGTTGAATTAATTGAATTTGAATTTGATATTCTAATACTACGAGAAGTTTGCTATTAAACGATATTAAGCTTGCTTGCAAAACTTTTCACTTTTGGAACAAATTTTTCGATTGAAAAAAACGGCCATTACTTATTAGCCAGCCCACTGCTAGTGGGCTGGCTAATAACTGCTAGTGGGCTGGCTAATAAGTAATGGCCGTTTTTTCAATTGAAAAATTTGTTTCAAAAGTGAAAAGTTTTGTTAATATCGTTTAATAGCAAACTTCTCGTAGTATTAGAATATCAAATTCAAATTCAATTAATTCAACTATTAGCATGAAATTTCTAAATAGAGGCAGTTGTCGAAGATGCTAATTTTCGCCGACTTCACTTCCAACTTCAACGACTAAAAAATTCACAAAAACTATATCCTCAACCAAAGCTTTTTTGATATTCTTATACTACGAGAAGTTTCCTATCAGATGATATATAACTTGCTTGCAAAACGTTTCACTTTTCGAACAAATTTTTCAATTGAAAAAAACGGCCATTACTTATTAGCCAACCTAATACATCAAAAATATCTGTTTTCTTTTCAGGACGCACTCTGAGTTGCATTCCCTCAAATTCGAGTTTTTGCTGGCGAACCACATAGTGAAAGTGAAAGCAGAACGAAAGAGCCCAGAAAATCAAGAGAACATGGATCAAGAGAAATGAGGCCTTCCCAACACCGCCAACGGCCACTCCTGAAAGTCCATCCCGTTGCACAAGTGGAGCATGATGGCTCTTGCTTGGAATGACGGAACCTTCGTAGCGTCTTTGAGTAGCAAATTATTCGCTTAATCTATTAGTGTAAAGCAGCATACTCTCTTTGTTTTGCGGGTCATTTGTATACCTATACATCTTCGTGTTTGAGAAATGTTTCGAAAAAATCTATTTTTTTTGTTTTCTTTGCTTTAACTGGTTGTGAATGAGTTGTTCGTCCGTTTAGCAATCGGTTATGTACTTTTACTATTTATGGCGGAAGCAAGGAATGATTGCATTTCATAGTCATATAAAAATAAACCAAAATCCAATTAAACAATTCAATGCTATATTTTTTGATTTGTTTGTTCCTATAAAACTACTGTCTATAGCAGTAGCTCGCAGTGCACGGGCTATGGTTTGCTGTTGTGATTTTTGGTTCAACCAGTGAGAATGAAAAGCAAAAGGAAAATGTTAGCGATGAAATCTGGTAATATTCAGCCTTTCGACGGGTCACATACAGTCTTTTGCCAAAGAATCCTTATCCCTGAAAAAAATAATCGTCAGGTAGCAATGGGATGCTGGGCGTCCAAGCAGGGCTAGGTTTGCCGCGGCACCATCCCATTTTCCACCGATTGTGGTCTCTCGCAAGTTGCAACTTCAGAATCTGGTGGAGAGCGGGTTCGCGCCGCGCAATACTCGCCCAACCCCCTGACACGCCCCAGCATACGCAGCGAACAAGTCTGTGCGCCTTCGAGAGACTGTGACTCTTCGTTGGGCGATCCGTTGGTTTTTAGACTCTTTGTACTGACCTTTTGACTTGAAAGCTGTTGTCAGAGGAACCTGCAGTAACCACAATGAGCAAAATCACAGTACTATGAATCTTGTGGGGTAGGGAACAATTTGCTCCCTTCAATCGATCTCTGACTATGCCTCGTGTGGAGACCTGTTTCTGTAAAGCAATGCAAAGCACTATTGCTTCATAGTTACCGGTCGGATCGCTAACTGTCGCCGAGCGCTCCCCCTTCTTGTGTGCCGGCCTGACTTCGTCAGAGGCCTTTCGGGCAAGTATGAGAAATGTGTCAAATGATCATGAGACCATTATAAACGGAAATGCAGAAAGAAAAGTTGTAAATAGCTTCATATCACACAGTAGTTATTCACATCACATTTCGCGGATTTTTGAGCTCACCATCGACAGTATATCTTCGCAGTGAGCCTTTCGACCCTTTCATAATTTGGACTGCTTGCGACCAACCTTTCCAATTTCTCTCGAAACATAGCAAAAAGTGAATTTGGCTCCTACAAAATTCAAATTCTTTCGTTCATGCGCTCAATATGTTCCCCCCCCCACCCCTTCAGCCTTCATCCGTTCAGTACAACAGCAGACATCTTCAACGTTCGATTTCCCGTTGATGTCTCTGTGGATGAAGGAGTGAGGTAGAGCCAGCTTTGTGTTCAAAAATGGTGAGTTATGCGGCCCAAATACAATATGGTAAATAGCACAGGATTGAAAAAACCCGCCCGAAATCCTCATGTGAACCTAATGCTGAACAGCGTTTGCACGTGTACGAGGCGAAGAATGGAAATGGTCGGGCGACTTCACCTACTTATTGGTGCCAGCTCTCTCTTCTCATCACCTCACTCTAACCACCCGAAATGATGAAAGTGGAATAACGGCACCATCAGGTAGAAATAAAAATGGGAGTTGGGCGTTGCCGTTGCTAGAGGGCAGCGCCATGGCCTCGTCGAGGGCAGGTCACGCTTTCCTCACGCATTTTCGACGTGAGAGAGTAATACATCCTCCATACTTGCAGAAAGGACTACCATGTCCAAAGAAGGCGTCAGCGCGTAGACTGAATGCGAGGCGTGCCTTTTACGCTATGCATTGCGCTTCTTGCCTGTAATACTCAGAGACAGAATTCGCGACGAGCAAAGAATCTCGTTCGTAGGAGGGAAACAAAAGTGTTTGTGCCAATCAATGCGTGGGGATTGAAAAAAAAACGAAGGAAAAGTCGAAAACGTTCGGAATCAGGTTTTCCTCGTGATAAGAGATGTGAGGTGGCAAAAAACAGGTGTGGTTTTCGGGAGAGAGGCCATAGAAGAGCAGCGAGAGAGAGCACGCAAACGAGATGGACAAACAATACCTGTCAATGAGGGCGGAGTCACTCCTACAGCCTTGTGCCCTACTGCCACTACCCTACAACTTTTTGCCGAGAAACCGGTATAAAGTTCTCGTTGCGGCCCAAACTATTATTTTAACGCCGATTTGAGTTTCTGACCAGCTAACCGCAAGCCGTACCTTTGGGCTCAACATAGGCATATATCAAAATGTGAAACGAATTGATTCAGGCGAATACCTCTGACGGTTATATTAGGTCCAGTTGGCCAGTTCGCATGATTTTTAGCATGCTTATTGTTAGAGCTGCGAAGTAAAATACTCAGGATAAGATCGATGTAAGGTCCCGGAGAATCTATCAAGAAAAAGCGAGGAGTAGGAAACATCCTCGACAATCAAAAAGTAACTATCGATACTGTTTCATTGCGATATGAGATCCTACTATATATTAGGTTGGCTAATAAGTAATGGCCGTTTTTTTCAATTGAAAAATTTGTTCGAAAAGCTGATTCCAGGAGTGATATATGTAGGGGCTGTGACGAGAACGTTACTGGTGGATGGCAAGAAGAGGGGTCAGAAGGGGAAGGCCACCAAGTCCATAGCACAGTTAACAGCTGTGATGGTTCGTTAATTTCTAGGTATGATAAAGGGTACGATTCAGGAACATTGCTGGTAGGTAATAAGAACTGCTAGCGGTTGATAAGATTCGATAAGGGGCACAGAAATGGAATGCCATCATATTCACAACATGATACGCAGCATCAGCTGAGCGTTCATTTCATCGAGTAATATAGAGGGTGAGATGGGGGCATTGACGGTGGGTGACGTAAAGGGATAAGAGCTGATAAGGCCTGATTGAAGCATTACAATACGGATGCTATTAATGTCATAACAAGCGCCTTAGCTACAATCAGGACATGATCCCAACAGGTGATGTAGACGATTATATGGGGACAATGGTAGTAGGTGACCGGAATTGATAGTGACTAAAAAAGCTGATAAAGAGTTGTGAAAGAGGGGGCACCCACGGTGATAACGTATTTGGGGGTAGGGGGGGGGACCATGCGGCGCGCGGCGAGCGATGACTCATCTTCTCTTCCGCTTCTTGCTCGGCGATATAATGTTCAAAACAGCCCACAGATGGTTTCCGGCATTCTTGAAGCGCGAATCTAGCGACTATCATTTCATTCTAAACCAGTAACTTTGTGTGTCGGTTTGTATGTTTGTAGGTATGTATGTATGTATGTTGTCTGTCCGCAAAATGCTTCACGGGTTCGAGTTCGCTGGAGGAGAAAACGACCGCTAGGCAAACCGGTAACCGACTGGGAGGATGTAGCAATCCAATGATTTGATTGTGATAACAGCCTCCGCTATATAAGACAACCATTCGGTACACTCCGAGCCATTGCACGAGCTGCTGGCGTGGCAGCTGGACGTGTGCTCGTGCGGGGCAGGGTGGGGGTGCCGGGTCGCCCTGCCTCCCTCTCCTGCACGTGCTCAGCCGGAGCTGAGCACATGTATGGGAGGGAGGCAGAGGGGAGGGGCCCCGAAGGGGTGCAGGGAGGGGTGCGTAGCGCGCGCTTGAGTAGAAACGCGCAGCAAAGGAGGAGGAAACAACCGATAAGAAAACCGCAGGCTAATCCATGTTACCGTTACGAATTGAAAAGTTGTTTTGGTCATAATAACACTTTCCACTATATAAGAGGACCACCACACTCCGAGCCATTGCACGGGTTTCTCGTGTGGTAGTTGTAGTGAGCGCGCGCAAGGGGCAAGATGGGGAGGGAGTGGCGAGAACGGAAAGGGATGAGGTGAGGAAGGTGGGAGTGGGTACCGAGTGACCTCTTCTCCTATTCTCCTCCCTTGCGCGTGCTCAGTCGGATCTGAGCCCATGCAGGGGAAGGAGGCATATGGATTGAATCGGGCAAACTGGGTACAGTAAGGGGATGCGTAGCGTACGCTTGAATAGGAGCAGGCGGCAAGAGAGAAGGAAAGAACCGCTAGCAAAACTGCAAGCTAATCCATGTTACAGCAACGAACTAAGAAGTTGTTTGGATTGTGAATCGCTCCCTATCTAAGCCAACCACTGTGATAGACTCTGTGCTATTGCAGGAGCTGCTCGCTTGGGAGCTGGACGTGAGCACGAGCAAGGCGGTGGTAAGAACAGTGGCGGCGTAGTGTCCCTATGTTGCACCAGCTGCTCACGTGGCGGCTGCATACCACGTGCGGGAGTGGGCGCCGGTTGAATAGGGTCAGTGGGATATGATGTGGTGAGGGGATACCAGATGAGAACGGCGATTTCGCGATTAGGAGCACATAGCGCCTGCGGCGGTAAGGCGTCTACGGTTGCGATAAGATGAGAAGAAAATGGATCGACCGCAATCGGAACTGAACCGATTAATGTTGCATTATCAAATTGTGGTAGCGTTTTGATAGTCATAACACCCTCCACAACATAACACAACCATTTAGTGCACTCAGAACCATTGCACGGTATTCGCGTAGCAGCTGAGCGTGACCTGTAGGGTGGCTGAGCGGGGAATAGCTGAGGTTAGTTTGGGGATAGGTGAGGTGAAGGGGTACCATATTGGCGCGACCGACGCTCGCCTGAACAGGAGCACGCAGCGACTGCGGAGACCGAAGCATCCATGGCTGTCATGAGATGGGGAGGAGAGTAATCGATTATCCATGACCAGATTTTGAACTTTTCATTATGAAAGTGCCCTGCGATCATATGGCGCGTTTCTACATTTAGTTGATTAGAAGACAGCGGTTAGTCACCAGACAGTAGTATCGCCCTGCTTTTGCCTTAGCTTGCTCCTTTCTTTCACGAGCTAAGAAGTGAGGCTCTAAAGCAGTTGCGAGCCCGGCGAAGCCGGGCTTCCAAGAAGGAGGAGAGCTCGGCGTTAGCCGGGCTATCCGACTGTTTTAGAATAAATTAAACAAAATTCACCGGGTACTTGTTGAGAAATCATACAGAAGCAAAAAGCAAAAGGACGTCGTGTAGCAAGCTGAAGTGAACTGGTGAGATGAAATTGTGGTTCTATCGTGAGGAAACCGCTCAAGGTTAAATTCCTGCGATTGATAGTGGACTATTGAAGTACATTACTCTTCGGATTCTGCGGACCATCCAATTTATTTAAACATGCCACTTTTACGCAAACGAATGTTCACGGAATTCATTCCCGTGTAGTTTGGGCAAGAGTTTTTCCGCCTACTATTGTTTCTTCGCACTTTTCAGCATTAACTGTTTTACCTTTTGAATATAGCACCTTAGGGCGGTGTTATATTCATGTCCTAAACATGAAATTACTCTATTTTGCCGAGTAGGGAGCAGAAGAGCAGATGAGTCATCGCTCGCCGCGCGCCGCGTGCCCCCCCCCCCAAATACGTTAGCACCGTCACCCACACTATAGTGTGCGTTTCGACAACAGTAGAATGTGCCTTGTTGAGTATGGTATTAATAACGTGAAGTTGTTCATTTTTTTATGTCCTTCACAGGCTAATCAGTGCAGCGCAGCGGCTTCGGCTTTTGACTTTCGAGCGCGCGCGGGCTAGTGGTCTACCATACCTCGACCTGCAATAAATCGATTTCGTAGAACGCCCCTTCTAGAAATTTCGGCGCCCACTATAGTTTGTTGGATTCATTCGTTGGAGTTGCTTATCGCGCATGGTTTTCTCCCTTTTATGTCATTCTGTGCTTAGCCTACAATAAACATCTGTCTATAGCATCTTGGTGAGCGACAGGAACTGATGAAACCGGTAAGAAGTGATGAGGGTCGTGAGAATGACAGATGGAAACTGAAAACGACTTAGAGCTTTACCGTACGCCACACCACTTAGTTTCCCCTGCGACCGCTAAACCTTATTTATAAGCAGTCAGAGAATCAACAAGCAAGCAGCGGCAGTCAATTCTTTTTCAATATCGCTTTATGCAACACTTGACCGCTACACCATCTAGCCCTCCTATAAGTGGTGAATGCATCACTTACCACTTATATTGCAATCACGCTCTTTGAGTGAATTTCATTTTAAACTCTTCGCCAGTGCAGGCAAGGGGGGGGGGAGGAATGTGTCACTGAAGTTGTCGCGCCACTGAGCATGTTGGTACAAATTCCTCAATAGAAATTGTACTGATGTTTGTATTAATGATGAGCGCATTAACGGGTAAGGTATCGGGAGGCATTAACTAGCGCGGACAAGAATTCGATGACGCCTCTTCTGTTACTCTTTCGATCATCGCAGCGCAATATGAACAGCTTAATGAATGATCAAATTCCGTTTCCATTAATAATTGCGTTTGGCCCAGGCAGGCCAGCTCGGCGGAGCCAGCTGGGCGATCCGACTGGTTTATTTTATAACCAGTCGGATCGCCCAGTTGACGCCAAGCTCTCCTCCTTCTCTTTAGCCCGGCTTCGTCGGGCTGGCCTAGCTTGGCCAGGGGCACTTCATAACAGGAACAAAAATTCGGAATACGAATTCTGCATTCCTGAGTCCACCCTAATATTTGCAAAGGCGCTGTTTTGCAAAGGTGCCATAACGGCCGTACTATACATAGATCCGTGTATAGATAGGAAGTGCAGTTGGATAGATAGGAAACACATTTGAACATTACAACGCAATGTCAGCATGGATCGCAAAGTAAATAAACAAATTCCGTTTTTATTATCTGCATCGCAACGTCTACCGATGAGAGCTTATTCTTCGTTAACTATCTCCACTTGCTGAAGTGTAAGTGACTGCAGGTGCGAATATTTGTGCTACGTTAGTTGTATATTTCTTAGACTAATATACTAATCATTTCCATCGATGACTGGAAGTTGAGAAAGAGAAAAAAAACTCCACTGAAGGCATAAAGTGTGTTACATTATTAAACTTTAGATTTTCCCGAAAATTCCTGTTCCAGGCGAGGTACATGCCCCGCTCTCCGCTCGCGACGTCATCAAATGCGTATACTGCATAGTGCATGAAGTGTAAAGACTGACTTAACGACGACAACGGCAATGTTCCTTATCAGCCCCTATCAGATCTTATCACTTTCTCTCACCCACCATCGATGTCGCACCTCGCCGCGCACATCATTTGCTTAACGGCTAGTTGATGCTGTGTTTCGCGTTATGAATACCTTTGAACTGACGTCACACTGTTGCAGTGACCCGCGCTATGGACTCGGTGACCCTCCCACTCCGACGCCTCTTATCAGATCTTATCAGCTGATATCACTCCCTGTCACTCAGCAATAATGTTCCTGTCACAGTCCCTAAATAACTTCTAGGAATCAGCTTCCCACAGCTACTGGGAAGGTCGCTGTGAATTTCGTGATACACACACAGACATATAATGTAGTTTTCTGCGGACGGTTGGGCGTGTCAGTGCGGCTGCGTTTGGCGCGGCCAAACTCGTTCTCCACCAGTTGTTGTAGCGAGCAAGTGACAAGGATGTATCGACAATCATTCTCTTATTAGTCGTTTTCCCTTGTTTTTTCTCATCGCTTCATGTTCATCGTACGAAATGAAGCGAAGCAAATGAAGAGGCTGCAGTGCTTCATGGATATGAGCACATACCACGACCGTATAGTGTAGTTCATTGCGGACGGTTGGGCGTGTTCGTGCGGCTGCGTTTGGCGCGGTGCCAAACTCGTTCTCCACCAGTTGTTGAAGTGACAATATGTATCATATCGTTCGTATTACTCGTTTTCTACCACTTTTTGTCGCATGCGCGCTTCAACAAAACAGGCAGAGAACGGCTTTGTTGCTGTGCACACTCATCCTAGCTGACACGCCCCATCGTCTGCAGCAAACTACAGTGTACTTAGCGGATTATATAGGGTAGGATGCTGTTTTTGTTGTTCCGAAAGAGTGTAAATAAGCGTGATATCACCTGCACTACTTCCGCGGAATACGACTCATTTTTCTAACGGCTGAAAAGAAAGCAGTGTTGAAAAATGCTCGGTACCGCGGTCGGTGGGTACTAGTTTTCATATTGGTCAAGAAACGATCTTTCAGTTGGCGTCGCTGGTTGCATTCTTCCCCACAATCAGCTTCTTTGTTAAGTACAGTAAGTACAGTGTCAAAGAAAGTGGTTTAGTTGAGGTTCATGACAGATGACTCCTTGCACCCGTGCCCCTTCCCTTCGACTTCCAGCTTGTGGGCAATGAAGGATTCGTAAATATGAGAAGCATTACGGTCTGAAACCACTTGTTAATGAATGCACACGTTAGTATACTAGTTAATAAACGTGAGGATACTATAAAGCGGTATAGACTGGTTTGCAGATGATGGGCCGTGTCCGCGCGGCTGCGCCTAGTTCTGTTCCAACCCGCTTTTTTTGTTTCAACAGACAACGGGACCGTATCCTCGTTTTTTCACCAGTCGTTCTCACTTACCCGCTCAAACAACTGGTGAAGAATGGGTTTGGCGGAGTGCCAAGCGTAGCAGCGTGCCACGCCCCATCACCAGCAGCAGCGGTGTCAATTCGCCCTCATCACTTGTATCACCTGTGCTCTCTCTGTTCATCGAGCTGCTCCAGGCGCATCCCCAGTAGTGTAACGTAACAGAGTTCCTCGTAGTTTTCTGTCCTGATTGACATGACACCCTTCACACCTCCGATGTGGTGACAGCTTCTAATGAGGCGGTAGAAACCTTCACATGAAACAGACCTAAGGCACACAGCCCTCAAAAAACATGCGCGAAAGAGGAGGAAGTAAGCGGCATCAAGATTTGCAGAGTCGCCAAAAAGTCATAACTGCAGTGGTTATTTTGTTCGCGAATTTTCATTGGACTTTTTTCAGGACAGAAGGTCGACGCTAATTTTGTGAATAACAAGTATCAGGAATTCTTGGCAAAGAGGAGCTGTGAAAAAGTTGAACCACCTGCTCCAAAAAGCAAAATACCAAACCCGATAGCAAAACTGCTCAAGAGAGAAGAAATGAGGAAGAAAGGGTAATACTTACAGCTATAGATGAACGTAAAACCTATCGCTCTCCTTGCATTAGGGATGAGCATGAGGAATTCTGCTAGGGAAAACTAGTCAACTAGTCACAGTAACTAGAAAGTAAGATAACTAAGTAAGTTTCAGTAAGTTAACTAGAAAAGAGTTTCCAAGAAAATGTGTTCGGTCCGGCTTCGTACGGGCTATCAGGGAGAATAGGTTGTACGTGGCACCAGATTGTTTCTCACCCATTGTTGAAACTTACCCGCTTTAACAACTGGAGAGAAACGATTTGACGCCTCACAATCCCAACCTCCCTCCAGCACGCCTTAGCGTCTGTAGCGAAAACGATGTGCCTCCTTATCCGTGAAGAGGGGTGCGATTTTAACTTGGCACGACGGGTTTCTAGTCGAATATTCCGGTTTGAGACTACAGTCATTTTGTCCTGTGTTGGACACAATTGATAATATGATCATGATCACGCAAGTGTCGCGAATCGAAAATATCCTACAAAAACCTTGATCGCCGCCACATGCCATTTAAGTACACAGCCACGCCTACCGCATCTCGCAGGTTTTGAGTGTACACTACCGCATGTTTATCCCAATGCAATTAATCAAGGCCAAATGCACCTCAGCATTCACAATCAACAACACTATATGTACCCTCTATAGGATATTCGTCGAAGCTGACAACCAAGAGAATGACTACTCTTGGATGGAAAAAGTATCGGGAAGTCGACCGTACGTCTGCAAAAGGAGGACCAGGTAAAGTTCTTTACGAGCTGCTGCAGAACAGAAATCCTAGCACCTCACAAGAGCTCCTCAAACAACTCAAAGACAGATACGGCGGTTGCGATCTTCGGGCAGGAGGTCCAAATACGTACGGAACGTAGAGGTGATGATACGGTAGCCCCCAAACAATTGAAAAAAATGTCAAAAACGCGGTTTCTGAGACATCTGTTGTTGAGTTTGCCTCTGCGTGTATGTGTATGTGTTTAGCCAGTTCACAACTTCCTTTAACTTGGCCGCAGAGAATCCAACTTGAGAAGTGAGAAGGGCGATGTGATAGGGAGTCTTGCGGTAGGTGAAAGAAAGTGATAACGATTGATAAGGGCTGATGAAGGGTCGGAGGAGGGAGGTTACCAAATTGATAGGGACACAGGGGGTGGGGTGGCGGCAGTCGGTGATAGGTCGTGATGCAGTGATCAGTAAGGACACATAAGGGTCAGTCCCTGCTCCTCTTCTTTGCACTCCTTACCACTTTACTATAATCACCACAGGGCATCGAAGGCAGGGGCTCAGTGAATAAATCAAAACCATGCACCCGCAAATCTCTCGCATTTCGAAAGAAAAAAGTCGATACCCAATATCATCCGCCAACGACGAATGAAAGGAGCCACCAATAACTCACGTTGTGGAATTTGCTTCACCAAAGCTGTAAGAAATAAGAAATTTCGTTCTTATTCTTACACCAGTCGAATCACCCGGCTGGTGTCCCTCCTTTATCACGGCCCGGCTTCGCCAGGCACTTTTTCTTTAGGCGAGGTAGAGTGTGCAAAATACGCCAAACCGTCACAGTTCATTTTCCAGCAAAATGTAGAAAAATAGTTGAAAATAGCTCGAGCAATGGGTTAAAGTTGGATCAGCGAGTCGAAGTTGAAGTTGAACCGGCGCTATGATATTCGTGTCAAAGAGTTAGACGCACACATAGCCGATTATATATGGTAGGATTGTAACCGTTGTCCCAATGTAGCGCTGAAATCTATCCTTTGGTCCACTCTTTTCTCGGAGTTAGTACCAAAAATCTCCATAACCCTCACACGAAAATTCAGCAACCTGTTAGAGCAGCCTTTGAAGCATCCTACCGCTTGATGCGTTCTCCACTACTGCAGGTTTCTTTTTCTGGAATGCACTCCCGCATTCGGGCAGTTTAACGCTTCGAATGGTCCTCTCTCAGATTGTTGATGAAAGATAGTCATAGACATAGTGATAAAGCCAGTTGCTGCAGTTCATGCCAACTGAGTAAACAACCGCCATGCTTCTGAACTCCAGTTGCTTTAGCGGCCGTACATGATGTCAATAACGATAAAGCCCAGGAGTGAGTTGTGTGCGAACTACTGGGAGCCTGATACCTGGATCATATCAATCGCATAGTGGATGTAAGCGGTGTTGCGGATTTCCGCATGATGAGGTTTTCATTTCTTATCAGTCACTTCGTCTCACCCGTCAGTGGGTGTCCGCCCCTCCCCTATAGCACTTCTTCCTTATCATATGTTATTAGATTTTGTCGCCCACCCCATCCCTCCTGTATACCATCTCGGAACCACGGTCTCAATTCACTGCAGCCGATGTTAGGAATTGGGTGACCCTCCGCATCTAAGGCCCCTTATCGAATCTTATCAGATGTTATCAGCTTCTGTCACACACCAATCATGTCCACTTCCCTTACCCTATACCACATCTCGAAATCAAGGTCCCACGGTCGCTGCAACCTGCGCTAAGAATTTGGTGACACCCGCGTCTAGGGTCCCTTATCGGATCTTATCAGATGTTATCAGCTCCTGTCAGCCCCCCATCTACGGCATATCACTGCTTGAAACCAAGGTCCCGCAGCTGCTGCAACTTGCCTACGAATTTCGGTCACCCTCCCCTTCTAAGGCCCCTTATCGAATCTTATCAAGTGATATCACCTCCTGTCACCCACCAATAGTGTTCCCGTCACACCGCCTACATCACTTCTTGAAATCAATGTCTCATCACTATTGGGACCGGCGCTATGAATTTCGTGACAGACAGACAGACGCACACACAGACACACACACGGACATAGCCGATTATATATAGTAGGATCTTTTCGTCCGATAAATGGTCTATACTCGCAATAAATGGTAGACCAGTCGGATCGCCCAGCTATCGCCAGGCACTCCTCCTTCTGTGACATGACTCAGCTTCGCCGGGCGGGTGCGGATTTGCCGCGTGCTAGGTTGTGGATCGTGAACCATATTGTTTGAAGGAACTGTTCTGCATCACCCAAGAACTGAAAAGCAACGCAAGTGAAGCAGCACCCTACCTGTCAAGACGCAGAAGCAGCAGCAGCGCTTGCCGCATGACAGAAGGAGGAGCGCCGACGTTAGACAGCGATCCGACTGGTACGTTCATATCTTACGCGAGAATATAGCACGCGAGATTAACCGCCGAAGTATCCTACTGCTTTATGCATTCTCCGTTTTTGAAGCGTCATGCTCTGGAATACACCCCCGCCTTCAGCAGTAGCAGGCTTCAAGTAGCCCTCACTAAAGTTGTTGGTATAAGATAATTGTGGTTAGAGTGATTAAGTCAACGCTGTTCATGACAGCTAGGTAAACAAACGCCATGCATTTGGAATAGAGCTAGCTCAGCGGTCGTACATGATGTCGTTACTGATAAGCAGTGAGGAATGAGTTTGGAAATCATTGAGATCGTTATACTTGAGTCATATCGATCGCATTGTTGTTGTGAGCGGTGTAGCGGATTTTCCCATGTTAACTTGTCACTTTCAGCTCCTATCACTTGCTATCACTCCTGTCACCCGCCAATAATGTTCCCGTCCCACATCCTAGATCACTTCTCGAAACCAAGGGGTCACTGTTGCCGCTGTGTTAGGAATTTGGTAACCCTCTTCTTCTAAGGCCCCTTATCGGATCTTATCGAATGTTATCACTTTCTGACACACGCCACTAGTTTTTCCGTCTTACCTTCTAAATCACTTCTTGGAACAAACGTTCGACGCTTACTGCAACGGGTGCTATGAATATCATGAAAGGCAGACGGACGCTCACACACATCCTGACACACATACTTAGCGGATTATATATAACCAGTTCGGCTAACGCGCAATACTGCGCGCATGGTTAAACCTATGGTACTGATCACTGAGGGGGTTTCTCTGCTGAGCACAACACTTGGCCCAATTCCCATTGTTTCGGAATACGGCCCATTTCATCGTGTTTCTCCCTTTTAATGAACATTTGCCAATGACTGGGCTTATCACATTTTGGATAACATTCGCCATTCGTTGGAAATAGACAGCTCAGAGATTGAAAGAGTCCGAGAGTAATAACCTCGACATCATGTCGAGCAGCTTTCACAGCTTTTACTTCTTGTCGACACTAAAGAGTATAGTGGTCCAATCAATTCCGACTATAACGCTAAGGAAGAGAAACATCTTGGCTCACTAAGCTTTCCCCACTAATTCTTTGGCCACGGTGATGTGAGCATATACGGACTCCTGAAGCCCTTGTCGGACACTATCAAAAGTTATGTCCCACTACTAATATTATCTGAGCACCTCCGAATTAAGCTGGAAGCAACTCTCCAGCGTTGCGACAACTATGCATAAATCAACTACCTTCACTATCAGGTATCTTATCGGCTTTTATCACGTCCTGCCACCCACCAATAATGTTCCCATTTGCCCACTATCTTACTTCTTGGAAAAAACGTCCTAGCGTCGCTGTGAAGCACGTTGTCAAGTTGGTGACGCTTCATTTCTGAGGCCCATTATAATATCCTATCAGCCGTTATCACTTCCTGCCACCCCACCGCTAATGTTCCCTTCCTGTCCCGCCTATTCTAAAACCAATCCCCGCACGTTGCTGATGATTTGGGGATCCCCTCCCTCGGCAAGCTCCTGAATGGCTATCTCTATCAGCACGTCATCATTTCCCTGCACCCACACTAATGTTCCCATGCCCTGGCCCGCTATACTGTACTTTCAATATTCGGAATCAAAGGTCTCGTCGTTGCTGTGGCCGAGCATCTAAAAATTTGGTGTACCCTCGTCCTAAGCTATCTTACTGTTATCTAATCCAGGTGAAGTCCATGTGCTCTGCCACCTACATAGTGATCCGACTCCCGCCTTCCTACATCCCAACTTATCCAATTTGACACTGCTCTCAGCTGGCTGCTTTTGACAACAAGGCGAAGTTATCGGACTTTCCGATCACCTGCACCGCCACACCACACACACACCAACAGATAAACTCTAGCGGATTATATATAGTAGGATAGGATAGTAGAATGCACTGAGAAGTGTCGAACTGTGACAAGCAGTGGCAACTAAGTGGGGTGGATTAGAGTGAGAAGCATCTAGGAAGCAGGACTACAAGCCAACCATTGGGGGACCCGACGTAGATATGCCCTGCCAGTGGATCCAGTTCTATTAGGAATCACTATGTAGCGGGCGCGGTGCATCCAGCGCAAAATGGCACCGCCTTCTCGGTAATGAGAGATACGCCGTACAAGAGAAAACGAGGATGTACAGGACGCCCAAAAAAGAGTCACTACGACCCGAGTCTTATATCAGCCAAACGGTTATCTTGCCAGCCCGGACAGAGACGTGCAAATCGAGTATTGCAGGGCGAGGACAGATCTCCAAGCTCTTCGTCAGATAAAACAGCAAGCCTGGCTCCCTTGCATAACCATTAGGTGTACACAAAATATTACAGGCATCTCTCACATCCTCAGCCTGACATGAAGAAGACCTTTGAATCTCATCGATCATCTGCCAATCAGCTAGCGAAACTTCTAAGTATGGAGTCACCCATCCGAGTAGCTACCCGGAGATCCAGTACTCTCGCATCTGGATAGACCGGCGTCCAAATCGAGTAACTCCGCAACGTCGCCTAACGGAAGTCATGGACATCATCTTCAGCCACAGTCGCCCAGCGCGGGTTGATGGTAATGAACCAAACGTAACGCTTTAAGGAAAGACCCAACTTTTCTTTCGTGGACCCCGAGATGAAGGATGAGCGCCTGCGCCTACACCTCGAGCAACTTGAGAAGAATATCACTCCCTACAATGTTGTCACCTCGTCAGCCTTCTTGGATACTTTCGTACTGCCTACAGAGTGGCGCGACACCACGTGAACTGATATTCCGAAGCGGCCTTGGAAAAACTCGTCGCCGCACTACTCGGAAATAGGAAGCGAACGTTTGCAGACTCGAAGAAGAAGGAATATCCAAGTAGGTGCACCTGGACGCTACAACTCCCCAAATTACCCGGCATCGGCGAGGAAAAGCCAAAGGGTGCCCTGCAGCTGGCGGAGAAATTCAACTCTGTCGCGTGCCAGAATCTCTCGATGGCGCTCCTCCAGAAGGCTGTGGATAGTATTTAATATGCTCTTTAATATGGTGGTAGAAATGTCCGATCAGAATTTAATAAAGTGTAACTTATAGCGCCTCGAATGTCAAGAAAGAAAAGTGACTTTTTTGCCCCACGCGAAGTTTTCGCAGCCCAGACAGAGGAAGTGGATATGAGTACCAGGGCGGAAGATACCCAAGATCTCTATAAGCAGGAGCCGGCTGCCGCCATTCACCTTCATGTACACCAAAATATGAAGTCATCTCCAGTCGCGGCCTGAGTGGAGAACGCCTTTGGAATTCACGTGGCCTCCAAACAGCTGCGGAACTTCTTGAATGGAATCACCCATGGATAGCTACCTGGAGACCAGTACTCTTGATCTGCAAGACCTCAAACATCGAGCAGCTCCGGCAACGTCGCTACGGTCCAGGACATCATCTTCACCCCATTCACCAAGGCGCGGGTTGATGGTGTGGACCGGCCGTACCTGGAATGGATGAACCGATATTTTCTTCGTGGGCCCCAGACTGAGGGTGTGCGCTGGTGGCTACATCGAGCAACTCGAGGAGAATATCCCATCTTCATGTCGTCGCCCGTACCTTCTTGGAAACTTTGTACTGCTACAGGATTGGGTGACAACACATTTAATCGAAGGGCGTTGGAAAAACTTTCGCCTACTTGGAATGGAAGAACGTTGAGTACCTGGAAAAGATGGAGTATTTAAGCGGGGGTCCTGAACTAAACCCCCTCAATTACTCGGTTCGGGCGGAGCTCAACAGGGTGGTCTACAGTGGCGGAGAAATCAACGATCTCGCTCAACTCCGGTACCCACTCACTTTCGCGCGGCCGAATCTCTCGATGGCGCTCCTCCAGAAGGCTGTGGCGGAGTATCATTATAGTATTTAATGTGCTCTTTAATATGGTAGTAAAAATGTCCGATAAAAATTTAATAAAGTGTAACTTATAGCGCCTTGAAAGTCATGGAGGCAAAATGACTTTTTTTGGCCCCCCCCTGTATGGAAGCCACATCAATGATCGAGAACCTTTCGCTGTCAAACGATCACAAAACTAAATTATAAAGAAGGAGCAGGATTGAGAGGGCAGTGACTGAACACTGGCCATGACGCTCGTATCGAGCACTTTGTTGTAGCGGAAGTGGGATTTCCTCTGTGACAATGGCTCGCGCCACCTCG
>MU929082.1:0-19318 GCA_036418165.1 Cooperia oncophora
CTGAAGATTAGAGGTATGCACCATCACCATCCACTACTCGACGCCAGCGCTCGGGAAGCTTGTTGATTCCATCCTTCCAGAGCGATGGGGGATGGGACCTGAGGAAGTCGTCGAGTGCCTTTCTGACCTGATCCTTTGCAACTTTTTTCCGTCCAGAGAGGGTGCAGGTGGCTGAACAGAAGGCAGTCAGAAGGAGCGAGCTGTAGGGGAGGGGTGGGGGAAGGCGACCATCAGCCATCCGTACTTCTCCAGCTCGGCCTGGGTCGCCTTTGCAGTGTGAGGTCGGGCGTTGTCATGGTGGAAGTAGATTTCCGCATTCCTCCACGAGTACGGTCGACGTGATCTTTCAATTTCCGCAGCTGGGTAACGTATGTGGAAGCGTCAATCGTCTGTCCCTTCTCCAGCAGCTCCCAGTCCTCCATGCCTCTTCTGGACCACCAACAGGACAGGCACCGGCACCGACACCGTCAAGGACTAATTCGCTCTTTTAGAAAACCTGATCTTTCGAAGTATGATGGCCGATTGGTCCTTCATGGGAAGATTCCTTTGCCTCTTCCTCACTTCGCCTTGGAAGGGCACTCTATTTGCAGAAGACACGGTACGAAACGTGTGCGACGTATAAACTCGCGTGAAGCTACGGCACTCATGAGGCTCGCATGGATCACTTCGTAAAAGCATGACAAGCGGGTGAATCTAATACAGCCATGCACCGTTGGACCGTTCCACAGCTGTAGATGCGCCACTTTCGCCGTTCGAAAGTGCGCCTTGATAAAGCCGAAGGTTGCCAAAACAGATACCTTTTGCTACAGAACCAGCATGAAGACGCAAGATGCCTACTGCCGAGCACACGCCTGGAGTCAAACGCGCTACTTGTGTGCGCTCGCACATGTTCAACATGTCGAACGCCGCGGCGTTTTTGCGGCGACTCCCGTTTACACTTCCTGCGTCTCCGCGCGCGTGAATTGCGTGCAATACACAAACGCGCGAAACGGGAGTCTTTGTGCCGCATGCCCTTTGCATGCTCATTTCGATTTCGTTCGCGCTCGATTCCCACTCGAACCCATTCAACAGAAGATAAAACTTGGTCTAGGTACTTGCAGAATTGAAAAGGAACCAGAATTAAATTATGTCCACGTTTTGTCGACTTATTTCAAGTATGAAAGGATGAAGAGGAAAGAGGTGACATGGACAACTCAGGAGACGGCTATGATGACAATCAGGAAGACTATTCACTCAACTGAAAGGAGTTCTTCTCATTGAAGGACCACTCGGCCATCATACTTCGGAAGATCAGGTTTTCTAAAGAGCGAATTAGTCCGTGACGGCGTCGGTGACGGTGCCTGTCCTGTTGGTGGTCCAGGAGAGGCATGGAGTACAGGGAGCTGCTGGAGAAGGGACAGACGATTGACTGCTGCTCCACATACCTACCTCTCCAGCTGCAGATTTTGGAAGATCACGTCGACCGTACTCGTGGATCGAATGCGGAAATCTACTTCCACCATGACAACGCCCGACCTCACACTGCAAAGGCGACCCAGGCCGAGCTGGAGAAGTACGGATGGCTGATGGTCGCCCATCCTCTCTCCCCCCCCCCCTAACAGCTCGCTCACTTTCTGACTGATGGCTTACAGCCACCTGCAACGCTCTTCTAGACGAAAATTCAAAAGTCAAAGGGTCAGGTCAGAAAGGCGCTCGACGACTTCAAGTCCCAGCCTCCCTCCGTCGTTCTGGAAGGATGGAATCGACAAGCTGCCTGAGCGCTGGCGTCGAGTAGTGGATGGTGATGGTGCATACCTCTAATCTTCAGGCTGGTTCGCTTTTGAGATATTTACAAAAAAAGTCGGGGTTGAAAACATTCGCATTATTATTTCAATTGTTTCAGCATGAATTAAGTGCGTACAGAGTATATTTTGTTTTTGTCCGCATCACACATAGAGTTTGAAATCTACGATATCGCTGTCAGAATATCATATGACATCTAAAATTGAATTCTTTATTTTCCTATCAGTTGTTGTGAATGGCAAACAAAAAATGATCGGACGGTTAGGTAGTTGGCATGACATTTTGCATTCACCCAGACCACTTGGAAATACTTTTTGTAATGTCACGGATTTTGGCAGAAATTCTCGTAATCCCCTTTATTAATGGATGGTGGTCCAAATAGTAGATCTTTGCAGTAGAACATTTTTATGATATGAGTAACCAGGGTCCCATCCCAAACTGCGCTTCTTCTCTTTCTCCCATCGAAAGGAATCTGAAAGATTGTTTGGTAGGGCGGAAAACGAAAAGAATTTTTACAGCTCTTGAACCCAACATGTATCTGACACGTGAAAAAGCATTTGTACAGTACTGCTTCTAATATTAAAAGCACCACAGTACACGATCCGAGCTCGTACGATTTCGCGTCTTCCGGCAGGCTGCGAGTTTGCGCCAACCGCTATCTCAAGCGAGCAGTACTATGGATCATTACGATGGATCATGAACGTGGGAAGCACGCGCTCAAGGAGGGGAGCCTACACGTTTTCCAAACGTAGGGCACTCACGTACGACAGCGGCATTCCTTTACTGAATGGGCCATGTGCACCCTATGTGATGTAGGACGACGACCTATTCACTAACAGTAAGAGTGCGTTTGTGCTCTCCTCTATTACTTACGTTGATGCATTGCATGTGCTGTTACCGCAAGCACCGTGATAGTACCTAAATGGGCATGGTCTAACTATTAAGTTGATAGCAGTCATCGTCTAAGATGATTTCTTATCAAAATCTATCATGTGGGCAGTACGATTATTTCTAGCTTTCCTGAAGGTACTCTCATGAACACTCTTAGTTTTTCTTTGCTTTAAATATTACCGAGGGAAGTACGAATGATGTTGAATCCCTAATCGACTCCCGCCTAGGCCAAGCAAGCCTTCTACCCTGCGGGAACGGCAAATTGGTTCCAGATTCGTCTGGAAAGATAAGAAACTGACTTGTTCTACTAGCCTGACCCCGTAAGTCATTGTATGGGCCACCTCTACTATTCTGAATGGAAGTAGAATGCACGTTGCATCCCACAAAGGGATTGATCAATGGCGCAGGCTTTATCCCTTTATCGTTTAATGCCGTAAAACCAAGACATCACACATAATCCAAGCTCAATTTGTAACTTGTTCAGTGCGTCGGATTATAACTACTAACTTTGTTATATTAGGGTGTCCTCGAGATTCGTGACTTTTTTACGAATTCTTGTATCAAATCTCTCTTTCTATTTCGACATCCAGTCAAGTGGTCCATAGGAAGTGCGTTTAAAGGCAGTTGGCACGATAGGTTTCCTACTTAGCCTAAAATGCTAGTAGGGCGCTGTATAGTGGGGAAATGGCGAAAGAACGGAGTGAAACGGTCAAAATCCTGCGAAGAAAAGCCTCCGTTCTCAGTGACTTGTAAATCGATTTCGGACGAGTTTCCCGTAGGCATCTTACCAATCACCGCTACCGAAGATACGGCTGCATATGTGTACCCATATATGCATGCGGCTACTTCATACCAATCCCTTCGCTTCATAAACTGTCTAAACTTAAAGGAACGGTCGTCCATGATGAGTTGGGTCAACTAAATCAAGCCTCGAATGTGTGGACCAGATGTTGAGCCAGTACCCACGAGACAGACTTCTCTGATATTAGGTTGTCCGGAAAGTTCTCAGCGTTTTGAGTGTTTCACTTTAAACGATCATAACTTTCTTAATACTCATCGGATTTAATCCAAATAAGCACCATTCGAATCAGCACACTTTTGCCAA
Source organism: Cooperia oncophora (assembly GCA_036418165.1). NCBI lineage: Eukaryota > Metazoa > Nematoda > Chromadorea > Rhabditida > Trichostrongylidae > Cooperia > Cooperia oncophora. The sequence continues at coordinate 3,779 of MU929082.1, forward strand.
TGTGGCAGCAGTCGAGAAATCCCATCAAAGAAAAAACTGGGTGGTCGAGAATCCACGAAATCTAAGGTCTTTTTTGCCTGGTCCTGTTTGATGAAGTATTTTCAGCAGGAAAGTTCTGAAAATGTCTGAAAAGGTGATAGTCGGTTGGTGAAAGGTCTGGAGAATATGGCGGGTGAGGTAGAACTTCAACCCCAATTCGTTCAATTTATGGATAGTGATTTGTGAAACGTGTGGGCGGGCGTTGTCATGCAAAAGAATCGGACCCTTTCGTTGACAAGCGCTGGCTGCAGCTGCTGACGAAATTTTCGAAACATTTGTCGGTTTCTTCACAGTAGGACTCTGCTGTGATGGTTTGGCCTGGTGACAAAAAGTTATAGTGGATCACACCAGCCGATGACCACCATGACCATAATCTTTTTTCGTGAGGATTCGGCTTTGGAAATTGCCTCGGTGGTTCGTCGGCATCCAACCACTGTCCGGAACGTCTCCTGTTATCATACATGATCCACTTTTCATCACAGGTGACAATTCAAAAACGGGTCGTTTCTGTTGCGCAAAAGCAGTGAAGAAGAAACCTCGAGACGTGCCAATTTCTGCCGGTCACTCAAATTGTGGGGCACCCACTTGTCGAGTTTTTTCACCTTCCCAATGCGTTTCAGACCATCCGCAACAGTGGATTTGCCAACGCCTAGCTTTTCTGCAATCTCTCGAACTGTTGGGATGGGTCAGCCTCCACAAACGCCTTCAAATCCTCGTCAGGTATTGCTTTAGGTCGACCGCTATGAGGTTCATCTTCAAGGCTGAAATCTCCAGAACGAAATTTGTTGAACCATTGTCGCACAGTGCTTTCTCCAACACTATTGGGCCCCACACCTGGTTAATTTGTCGAGCTGTCTCGACTGCGGATTGACCCAATTTTAGTTGAAGAAAAATATCGTCCGAAGTTGCTCTTTTGACATGCTTCAAAAAGTCTTGGGAAAAGGGGGTTTATCAAGCAATGGTGAAACGGCAATTATACCATCAGATAGCGCAAAAATTCTCTTCAGGATGTACTACTGAGACGCAAGGGAGAATGAGTTTTTAATCAGCAATGAATGTACAAAAAATAGTAACACAAAACGCTGAGAACTTTCCGGACAACCTAATACAACTCTTGGCCAACTTGGGCCCGACAAATAGGGGATGATCAATGAGACATGAGTTGGGTACCTCATTTTCTGGCGGGAAGATAGTAGGCACCCATCCCGACCATCCAATTGCGAGAAGAGGCGTAGCATAATAGGAAGAGGAAATCGCCTCAGAGCGGCCAAACGCTAGGGAAGGAGAAGGCAGAGTCTAAACGAAATACACTCAGAGCCCATACGGAATAAACTACTGCTCCCATCAAAATTTCCTGACGGCTTCTGAACGAAAAAGAACGCAAAAATCTTCCTTGAACGAGAGTTATTTCCTTTCGATGGATATGCCGCCGTTCAGACGTGATGTGAATCGGAGATCTGCATGGGTTTTGGGAATAGGTATTCTTCTAAGAGGCGCTCTGCCGTAACTGACCAGTGGCGAGAAATTCACCCAAGCTGAAGAACTACCGTCTGATTCGTCGACTTTCCCACTCTCCTCAAAGTCTTCGAACAAACAATTGACGACCGTGTTGGTGATTGTCCAGCTGACTACCAGTGACTGCAAGAGTTTGTAGAGCTGTCCTCTGGAGGAAAATCCTCTGAAGCTGTCTTCTAGAGGAAAATCCTCTAGAAGACAGCTTCAGCTGCAGTATAATTACCTTCCCCTGTAAAGCTCATTATCATCTAGTAAGCTCGGTGGGGTTTCCCTGCGCCTTCTCCTCATGTAGTGAATTGGAACTGCAGCAGAGGTGCTGATCAACACCAACATGGATGTGCCAGTACGTGAATATCTTACCGAAAGCATTACACATCCTGCAACCTACGTCGCTGTTGTATTCGGCTCCGACCTCTGCAGACACGACCCCACCCCTCGGTGGGGTTGAATGCGACCAACCCGTCGCGGATTCCACAACTATGCCTGAACGTCTATCCTTTTTCTATGCCATAGGCAATAAAAAAATCTGCCGTCGCAGACTGATCTTCATCTGATGCTGCGCACGCGCCTACAGCATGTTCAACTTTGTATCAGCTGACCATAATGTGTGCAAACGTGTCACTCCTCCAATCTGCACAGGAAAACACATTTATTGTACAATTCAATGGATTCATACAAGAAATGTGCATGAGATGGAGGTCCATCGTCATTAATCGCTTCATCGCCGCTTCAGTCCTAACATTTTCATCTGAAATCGCCCAAATTTGAAATGGTTTCTCAAGAAAACACAGCTGGAAGTCTTCCCAGTGCCCTCCCAATTTTTCTTTGTTTACTCGTACCAACACTTAATCAATGAATAAAGTTCTCGTAATAAGAGAGAAATATACAACAATCACAAGTAGGTGAAAATTTGATCACTGAAAGAACTCCAAGAAACGAAGACAAAAAATCGGCTCTCATTCTATCGATCGAAATCACCGAAGTCCAGAGTGAAGCGCTGACCATTTGTCTGGACTTGTGTGACCTAACTAATGAAGCAAGCTTACTTACAACATCAAATCCATTCGCGGCGCCGCATAAAAACGACATGACGAGAGCGACGGTGATGAACCAGAGTTGCATTCCTAAAGAACGCCTCTATCTTGCAGTGATTCAATTCAGCTTAATTTTTATTGGTAGTCATGTGATAGTCATGTGATGGGCTCGTAGAACAATGACCCTGCGACACATAACGTTCTGAAGGTGTCTAACAACGAGTGAAATATGGTTTTACTTGCTATAAATGCTGAGTAGTGTCAGGGCTCCTAGGTTTAGCATAGGGCCTCCCGTTCTCCTCCAGTAATTGCAGAGGGGAAGGAGACTGCAATTGCTGGAAAACATGCTGGGTAACGAATCTCGCCCCCACTCTCTGACACACTCTCGTAACCGAAGCGGACAAAACTGTACTATGACGGCGTGTTTGAAAAAGAAATCGCGGCCACTGTCGAAGTGACATTGGAAAGATGGCCCCAGCACATGCTATAGTGCTGCTGAGCACAGATAGAAAATGATCTGAAGTGATCAACACGTGGCGGACTTTAGTTAGTTAATCATTCCATAACAGAAGCGGTTCGCATACCGAGAGGCCTTTCTGCAGATGAATTTGACATAGAGCACTTTTGAGATAAAAATGAAAGATGAATGCATAAAGCATTTCTTTCGTAGGTCATCACCTAATTCCTAATACTTACTGCCCTGCTCTATTGACCCTTGCTACCGTGCCACCAGCTAAATGTAAAACTGGTATCATTTCGTTGCGTCTCGTCGTTACCGCACTCGTTTACAAGCTCATTGCAGAAGAAGAGGGTATGTTACAGTGACGAAAATAAACGTGGGCGGCCCCCATTAACGCAAATAGATAATCAGCGAGAGCACAGGTATAAGCTTGACGCCAACAGAATTCTGGATGCAAGTGTACTTTGTACTCGGGACAATCTGAGTAGAACATCGTGAAGAAGGACTGTTCAATTTTAGAACTTTACTTTTTGTTGCTGGGTGCCTTAACGTGTTAGTAGCTTGAGTCACTGCGCCCACAATTTGCCGACTGAAGCTGTTACCGAGTAAAGGTGAGAACCATGCAATATCAACACCATGATCAAGCTTGAAATGTTCCATGCATTTGAAACTAAATGCGGTCGAGAACAAAATGTTGAAATCATGCGAAAATATTCGTTCAAGCAATTCTTCCACTTTTATACCGTCCAGGCCACCTCAAAAATTATATGTATTGCAGCCTATTGTACACATTATATTGTGATTCATGAATAAAAACGAAAACATTTTGGGATACAAGCGTGTATCCATTTCAAGCATTCAACAGAATACTCATTGTGCCTCTTATGTTGTGTTAATTGTGGTTGCTATTGTTATTCTAAACATTTTCATTTTGCACGATGCCGGAATATCAAGCAGTATCAATGAAATACGGTACTTTTAGCGGGGTACTGTACTGTCACGTAGAGCACTCAGCAGGGAATGATCAATTCGAACGAAAACTCCAGTGGAGATTCATATGTGTGGATGAAGCCTGAAATGCTTCATGAAATGTTGGTGACGTTTTGGCACCACATTCGCGTGATTGTCCCACTAAATAACGAGGTCGTTCAGGACGTGGAGCGCTTTTTCAAAACGGTTTTTGCACGTACTAGGGGCACACGCATGGACTTAGAAACTGAGGTTCATTTTTTAGTCTTGGTCGCGAATACGAAAAAAGAGCAAAAAGAATAAAAAAGAAATCTGTGGAAATCGGTTCCTTTTGAGGCCTCTATGCGCTGTAAATCACATGGATGTTTCACCAGTTGCTGGGAGGAGAGTCCTTACAAAGGTTCATAGAAATCAAGGTGGAAATAGTCGTAAATGAGTTCTCATCTGGGTCACGTGCTTAAAGGCACAGTTCGCGACCGCAAATTGCGGGAAACGGAACTCAAATAGGCACAAAAAAGTGCTAAGTATCTGATTAGCGGAGAAAAGCAGCAGAAAAAGCAGTCCGAAATGTTATAGAGAAAGATAACATAGTGGCTACTAGCTAGTAGCTAGCAGCCGGTGAGGGTCGGCATGGGCCTAAGGGGTGTCCATGGGCCTAATTAGTCAGCTTCTAGCGGAGTTCTTGCCGTTTTTCACATTTTGAAAGTAGCGCAGCCTCAAAAATCGCCTTCCGGATCGTCCGACACATTTGAGAGGTCATAGCCTTATTTTATCGCGGAATGTGCCTTTAACACAATCGAAGCTGCTTGAAACTGCAGCGATATAGCCTAGTAGATCACATGGAAAAAGTCTCGCTTACGGTTCCACTGTTCTTTCCGTCCACAAACGTCTGCACATGGTTAAAACTCGGCCGGATACACTTATGTCTCAACAAATAAACGGAATTATGCCGCGCCTGGCGAACGACGGCGCGCACGCTAGAAATGAATTGTCCTACCTGGCCTTCTTAAATGAATATCAAAGGGACGGGAAGATCGATAGCATCTAAAATGGAAGTAAACGAAAAGATTAAAAGTAATCAAATCCTAATATAAGTAAACGTAGTACTTCTAACAAATAAAGTAAAAGGACGTTGCTCACTACTAAAGGGTAAGTTGATATGGACATTGGGTTATTGGTGACAGGTGGATGATTATAACAATTGGCAAGAATAGATAAGAGGTCACCTTCACGTTATTCCTCACCGCTATACTTCTAAGTATTGGGTATTGCAGGGTGAGTGTATAGTGAACTCAGAATAAATATTTCACTGTCGAGCGGGAAGGGGGATATAGTGCGTAAAACGGGCAAAATCAGAAGCATCACCAATCAAAAAATGGGAGTGACGCTTCCTAGTGTCACAAAGGGATTTGGACTTAAGGCGCCGCCTAATTCGTAGCGCCCGTTACAGTATCGGTAGGAAATTGGTTCCAACAAGTTATGACGGGAAATTTTCGGAGTAAAGAAATCCATTTTAGATGATATCGAACTTCCCGTCCCTCTGGTATTCATTTTAAAAAGGCCAGGCAGGAGAACTGTTTTCTTGCGTGCGCGCCGTCTTTCGCCATTCGCGGCATATTTCGGTTTCTTCGTCACATATCCAGCATGTGTACCTTTGTACTGTCATCAAAAATTTTATTGGTAGCTGGATGTTCTCATAGGAAGTTCATTCAAGTTCCCACGAGTACCCTGGTCGAAATGGTAGCAAGGGTGCTAAATAGTGGGAAAATAGGCGAAAAAAAAACGAAGTGAAACGGTCAAAAACCTGCAAAAAGCCTTTGTTCTGCACGACTCAGAAAGCAATTTCGGACGAGTTTCCCCTTGGCATCGTGCAACAATTGCGTCGTTAAATACGGCTGCGTGTGTGTACTCATCTACCCGTCGCTGACGGACGTGTAGCACCGCATCGCTTGGTATCAGTCCCTCGCCTCATATGTACTTCGCAGATGAAGGGATACCACCACCAGGATCGGTTTAACGGCGGGCGGTGTAGACGTTCAGGTCGATAAGCTGCGGTTTGATAGGGCATATTCAGTCCTGTTAGGAGTGCTAGTCCCCCACTTCTTGGAAATATCAGGCTGAGTGCCTTCGAGGTGATCATATATGAAGTCGGTCACCTTCTCGTTCTACCACGTTCAAATCGAAACTGTCACATGAGCAAGTAGAGTACATGAGCTCCCTGTCATTATTCACAGTGTGCACTAACGAAGGTCCTGCATCCACCTTCAAAAATATGGACCTTTTCGTTGACCAAAGAAGGCTGACCTTCACATTTCAGTACGCATTCGCAGCGGGTAACTGGACTAAAAATTTGAGTGACCTTCGCAAGTGGAGGAAGTGCTGAATTTCACTTCTAACTCACAGCTGGTGGCAGAAGTCGCGATGTGTTAGTTTTCCTTCTATGCCCAACAAGTGAGGGCGGGCGGGCCGCTTGTCACGAAATATTAATGTCATTATGTTCTCTCGTTATGCTCTTAGTTGCAGCCCCTATTAGTGGTGCTTTGCTCAGAGAACAAATAAGTTGAATTGATGAGAATGCTCTTTCAAAGTATATTTCCATATTCTCCCGCTACTGTACACCGCTGATGTCGACGCCACCAGTCGTGAGCGATGCCAAGAGGCTTGTAATGTGTCACTTCCATGACGTTTTGACCACTGGACTATTTTTCCCCACAGTAACTAGGCGATCACTACAGCTGAGCAAATATTCGGAGTCGGCCGCTCATGACACCGACACACTACACTAAATTCAACAGCTATACAGGGTTAAGAACCAGTATAATAGATTGACTGACGTCGCTTTGAAGACACTAACAATTATTGCTAGATCGGTGGCTACTCTGTGGATTAAACTCTGCAACTCTTAGCAGGCCCATGGTTTCAGTACATGCCATCGACCACAACAACTTTAGTAGCACGTACGGCATATAGGCAGTTCGTGCACATCGTATGTAGCAGAGTTTTGAAAATAGTAGTGCAGTGTGCTAGTTCTCTTACTGAAGAAGAGAAAGGCATGGAAACATCTTTCAACAAGACTCTCTTCATCGCGAATGATCGTGACGAGCATAAGGTGCTCAATATTAATTGTGGTTTGCCAACGGTGAGATGCACCGATGAGAGAGGAGAAAGACCAGAAAACGATGGGCGACACGCCTCATGAAATCATCTTAGCGACTCAAATCAACGTTGGCTGGCATGTATTTGGAACCTGGAACTTGCTGCTCTTCTCTGCTTTCTTCGCTTTCTTCAACTTCTGAATGTAGTGCAACCTCTGCGGGTATATCTGGTTATCATGCGCGTTCAAAAATATTTAATTCATCGCGGATAACGCAACTTTCCCGTGAGCAAGAGATGTACGAGTCCCGCTTGGGGTGTGACATTTGCCCAAACTCAGCACTTTTGGAATAAGACCATTTACGTTTTGAATGAGATTGGTTAGTGAAGACTGAATATTTCTAGATACTGGAATGCTTATTCAGTGACATTCGCATAACAACAACATACAACTATGGAAGAAAAACTTGGAACAAATACAAAGCCGGCTTTATACAGTTTTGAATCCCATTCTACATCAAAACAGTTTAAAGATCAGCAGATAGGGAACACAACGAGAGAAAACTATTCGGCAATCTGGATTTGGTTTGCTTGCTATCGGGATCGATTAGAGCCTTTATCAACCGTGGAATCGACTCTACAGGAGCTTCAGGGGTATCCTTGTATATCTGACCCCTAGCTTCCTTAGAAGGCATAGAAGCTCATTCGTGGTAACGGTCTTCTTTGACTAATGCTCCAAGTCATCTCAAAATGCCTGATGGGGATGAGATGAAGGCTTTTACTGGCTTTTTTGTCATCCGGATGCCGGCCTTCGATGCCGGAACCTAAATTTTACGTACTATTTGCTTAGAGTCGTTTGAACTGATTTGAAAACAGTTCTTCCAGGCATACTTCATCTGTATCCACAATATTTAAGAACACAAGCCAAGGAAAACCAACTAGTAATTTGTTAGAAAACTCGGATTTTGTTGGCTTATTCCGAGTTTTTTTGCAGTAGTACTAATAAACAGAGAAGAAACTTAAACATACTAAACACTCGCTGATACCTTCTTCTTACTTTTCTCCCATTTATTGCTCTTATACCTTCCGTTCGACTTGGATTCCACTATGAAGGCTTTGATTTTAGCGTATAGGCTTCCGGCAGGCTTGGGCTTTTAGGAAGTCATATTTTGAGCAGCTTTTTGACTTGGGACGACCGTTTAGCTGGTGGTGTTATGGCTTTGTGTGAGGTGTGATTGTGTGATTTCACAGATCCAGCGCGCCTCTTTCTGAGATACGCGGCTTCGCCGGGTGGGCGCGGCTCCACCGCGCTTACCTTTTTCCACACATTTCAATACCCGCCTAGTATTCGGCTTTTCTTTCATCTGAACGGATGATCAACATTATTTCACCAATAGCACCATACCTGCTATTTTCAACACTATTACGGTGCATGAAATGGTGGAAAGGAGCGTTGATCAAGTGGACAGATGAGAGAAAAGCCGGATATTAGTCCAGCTTTGACCTACGAGTGCAGTAGGCGCGACTCAGCCACTCTCCGCAAGGACGGGCTGTATCACAGAGGAGGTCTGCAACTGTCTGGAGTTCTCTGGGACCGCTTGAGGAACTTCTAACACTGGCCCCGCTCTCCTCAACGCACACTCCGCCCGCAAAATGTGGCTTCGCGCTTCTCAACTTATAACCCCTCGCTGGTCTTAAACTACTTTTTCCCGGTGTCTGGAGTGCTCTGGAAGCGTTTTGCGAATTTTTTAATTTGGCTCCACCCACCTCGGGGCACGCTTCCGCCCACATCGGGACACGCTACGCCCTGCCTCGCGCTTTTAAAAACCCCTTGCTGGTCAGGAACTACTTCTTCCCGGTATGCGGAGTGCTCGTTCTGCGAATTTTTTGAATTTAGCTCCACCCCCTCGGGGCACGCTCCGCCCACAACGTATGCCTCGCGCTTCTCAACTGAATAACCCCTCGCTGGTCTGAAACTATTTTTCCCGGTGTCTGGAGTGCTCTGGAAGCGTTTCGCGAACTTTTTTACTTTGGCTCCGCCCACCTCGGGGCACGCTCCGCCCACAACGGGAGTGCCTCGCACATTCCTGCATGTGATCACTTGGGGGCCATAATCCACTTTTTTGCGCCATCTGTAGTGCTTTAGAACCAAACTACGGTTTTTTATAATGGTACCTCGTGTTCAAATGCACGCCCGCCCACTTCGGGTGGGCCTCAGCATGCCGCAAACATGGTCGACTCTTGCCAGATGTTCGTCTTCGTCATGGAGTTTTCTGCGATCCTCTAAACATTTTCGGGAACCGAGTTACCTACCTTTATGGAAAGCGCCGCCCATCTCAAGCACGCCCCGCCCATTTCGGGTGTGTCTCCTCTATTTGGTCGGTCAGCCCTTTGTTAACTTTACTGCCCCACCTGGGGACTGCTCTGGAACCGAGTTATGACTTTTTCAGTGACATCGCTAACTTTCGACGCACGCCCCGCCCACTGTGGGCGGGGCTTACCATGGGTCATGGGTGCTATTTAGGTTTTGTCCCATGCTCTACCCATCCCCACCATGATCCGACCCCTCCAAGTTCTTGTTCAGGTGCTATGAAATTCGTGACACACACACTCACACATACACACACACACGGACATAGCCGATATATTAGTAGGATATCGCATAGTGTAAAGTTGTGCACGATTGATTAATATGCTTACCATCTTGCATGTTGTTGAAAATAAGTCTTGAGGAATCACAACACCACTTACAATCACACCAGTGAGGAGTGATGCTCCCAGAACATAGCTGTATACCTGGTGTTGTGACAAATTTATGACAATATCACGGCCCAGTTTGGCGACGGGGTGTATTGTGCTTCTGCTGCGTCCTATCCTTCCCTACCAGAGCAGGCAGGTTTTAACGTGGTGGCTCGACAAGCTTATCCAGTTTTACAAAAGTTCACATGTTTCACTAGAGAGAAGCTTGCAAATCGGAAGTATTAAAGCAGTTATTTAAGGAGCGAAATGCTTCTCGCCGTCGCAACTGCTCCTAACATCACCCTACAAAGACAGTGAGTGGACACGTTTTGCCGATATGGACGAACCGGGATGATAGGCAGCGTTCCGACTTCGCGACAGCTAGCGTTGACGCACGTCACAGGTGTCTACCCGCTTAATCGTGAAGTGTGAATGCTGCCTCAAAGAGAGGTGTACTTGGTGTCAGTCCACCATAGTGTATCTGAAATTGTGTCTGTTCTCCATTCTGCAGAAGAAGCACATTTATTGTACATTTCATGGGAACTGATTCGTACAAATGTGCATGTGTGTGAGATAAAGCTTTATCTCCATGAACCACTTCATCGTCGCTTTCGATAGGGTGGCGGCTGGAAAAAACCTTTTTTGTTTAGTATGCTTAGTTTCATCAGAGAAGTATAAATCCATTGGAAATGTGAAAAAAATTCGAGTCTCTAGTTTAAATGATATGAACTCTCTGTTGTTGAGAATAATTCTTGGGGAATCACAACACACACCACTCATTACAATCAGACCAGTGAGGAGTGATGCTCCCAGAACATAGCTGTATACCTGGTGTTGTGACAAATTTATGACAATATCACGGCCCAGTTTGGCGACGGGGGTGTATTGTGCTTCTGCTGCGTCCTATCCTTCCCTACCAGAGCAGGCAGGTTTTAACGTGGTGGCTCGACAAGCTTATCCAGTTTTACAAAAGTTCACAGGTTTCACTAGAGAGATAGCTTGTAAACCGGAAGTATTGAAAGCAGTTGATGCAGTTAAGGTGCAAAATGCTTCTCCTCGTCGCAAATGCTCCTAACATCACCCTACTGAGACAGTGAGTTGACACGCCACGACACGTCTTGCCGATATGGACGAACCGGGATGATAATCAGCGTTCCGACTTCATGACAGACGACGCACGTCACAGGTGTCTACTCGCTTAATCATGAAGTGTGAATGCTGCCTCAAAGAGAGGTGTACTTGGTGTCAGTCCACCATAGTGTATCTGAAATTGTGTCTGTTCTCCATTCTGCAGAAGAAGCACATTTATTGTACATTTCATGGGAACTGATTCGTACAAATGTGCATGAGATAAAGCTTTATCTCCATGAACCACTTCATCGTCGCTTTCGATAGGGTGGCGGCTGGAAAAAAACCTTTTTTGTTTAGTATGCTTAGTTTCATCAGAGAAGTGTAAATCCGTTGGGAAATGTGAAAAAATTCGAGCCTCTAGTTTAAATGATATGAACTCTCCGTGAAATGACCGGATGAAGTGAAAATCACTTCCAAAATTGCCTTGTTAGCAACTTCAGATTACTTCGCAAATTCCAAATTCAGAATTCTTCTTCCATAAACGGCACAATTGCTTGGGAAAAGTTTTGAATATTTCCCAACTGTTCTCTTAAAAACTTTGTTCTCTGTACAAGTTCAATAGCAATTTGGAAGAGAATAACAGACAAGTACGAGTTTCATAATAATCACAGTTAGCTAGAAATTTGTTCAGTGCACAAAAGGACTGTGAAAAGCAAATCCAGAAAAAAACTGGCTTCAGTGATTCTCGAACCGAGCTAAAAGAGTCCAGTTAGTGAAACGCTCAGCCTTTATTAGGGGTATTTATTTATTTATTTATTCTGCGTCCACCGGACGCGCCAAGGTCATTCAATAATAGCAGGTCAGTAGGTGAAACACGTAGTATTGACTAAGGAAAGATATAAATTAAAAACTCAGCTTAAACAGAGATTACAACACAGAAAAACTTAGGAAACACAGCTCCGGTAGCACTGAACTAGATACCCTCGTAGGACAGATCTAGGGGATAGCCGAAATGAAAAATAATTTTGATAGTCGAAAGGCTTACTAGCCAAGAAGTGCGCTTGGATATTGTGTGTGTTGGTGTTTATGGACAAAGGTTATGAGTACCATTTAAGAAGTATCAGGAGCTTCGCATCTCATATAGGAAGTATCAAGGGCATTGCATCACCTCATGATCGGATGTGCCACCCACTGCATCTGTCGGCCAAGATGCCCAGTCGCCACTTGCGGGGTCATAGGAGCTTACCGAGACTCCGAAACACGGGTACACCGACTTCCCACGTGGAAACGGCAAGCTAGATGAGCGTCACATACAAATCAGAGGTGTGCGTTGAGCCAGACTGAATATCTTTGGTATTCACGTATTAACCGGTGATAAGGTACTACTCGTATTGATTCCTAACAGCAGCATCGAGACAGGATTTTGGAGAGCGAACTTCTGTGCTGGTAAGTCTGGGAGGCTGGAATACATCAAGAGACAGGAGACTGTAAGGGGCACCGAAGGAATTTCGAGTTAACAAGACAGAGGCGAGTGACGATGGCGAATTTCAGGCGATATCAGGTATGCCTAACATTTCCAGTATATCGATTTTTTTGATGTGGTTTCTGAACTGCTTCGAATCGTCAAGCTCCATTAACCAAGAAGGAATCGACTCAATCCACTTAGCCGTTCTCAGTATGAATGAGTGAGCTCGTAGTTCACGACGCCATTTGCCCATCCTGATGTTGTAGAAACGAAAAGTGCCTCGTCGCCCGGAAGTTGGTCTGAACGTCCAATATTTAGAAGGCTTAATGCGTAGCTCTCCCTTAAGTAGTTTGAACGCCATGATTAAATCAGACTGAATGCGTCTATAAAAAAGGCTCCTTAATTTAAGTTTTTTCAATCGAGCCTGGTACGATGGCAGAGCTTGCGGATAGTTATTGTTCGGGAAAATTCTGTAGAAAAGAATCCTAGTAAATGTTTTCTGAACTTTTTCGATTTCTTGAGCATCCTTTCTCAATGAAGGGCTCCATACACAGCTACAATATCCAGTTATCGGAAGAATATACATTTTGTAAAGCTTAATCCACGTAGAGATGTCAGAGGTATGCACGTTTCTGAAAAGCAGGTGGACAAGCCTGAGCGCTTTACCTGAGGTGTCATGAACGTGAGTACGCCATTTAAAGTCATTCGATAATTTGACACCAAGATCTTTGATACTGTTAACTGGTGTTACTAGGCTCCCATCAGGAAACCGTATTTCAAGTTGTGGGCTTCCCAAGGAGAAAAGATGGCTTTTTTGGAGGTTAATCCTGAGTCCCCATTGAGCACACCACTTATGCATATTCTCGATTGCTTTATTCAGAAGTGAGATGATGATCTAAATATGAAAGAACTCAAACGGTAGTTTCTCGTTACTTACTACGACGTCAAATCCACTGGCAGCGCCGCACAATAGCGCCATGACGACAACGGATGTGATAAACCAGAGCTGCATTCCTAAAAAAATACACATTGTGATCTCTACGGTGATTCAGTTCTACTCAGTTTTTCTTATGTTGGGTGGTACCAACTCTGAGATAAACTGGATTGACGACCAGTCCAAAGCGCACGGGAACGAGGATTAAGAGTTTTGATGTCACATACTGCAGCATGGCCAGCTGCACGCCTAACCACCGCCAAGCGCGCTACTTATCTGCGCTCTGTCACTTCTGATGGCTCTCTACGCTGAATGCGTGTTCAGCTGCGGACTCTCAGCGTCGACGCAAGTGCTGCCGTCCGGCCCCTGAATCCAGCATAAGCACCGTAAAAGACTGTACTATGCAAGTGCGAGTATAACCCATAACTAGTGTTGCAGAGAGATTGGAAAAATAGTCTAAGCAAATACAAAGGGGAACGCGCACATTGATATAGATAAAAAAGTGGCGCAAAGTGATATCCGCTGACATTTCACGTTTTTGAAACTAGGCGTTGGAAACTGCGTCACAGAGTGTATACCACAGCAACTTTTGTCCCAATGCTTCACACGAGTAACCGAAATCGGCTTTAGATCCTAAAGACTGCACTTCATGCCTATGATTACATCGTCTCAGCTGACGTGATTCACTTATTCAGCGACTATGCAGAGCAGATGAGATGCAGAGGCTCCAAAGTATTCGGCTAAACGGTTTTGCGCATAAGTTTGTTTCCCACTCAGCCAGTTAGTTTCAAACTTGATTTCTATGTCAATGGCCATGATGCACGTTGATCACTAGGAAACGGGTCAAAAGGATGCCATACTATTGACGTTTTTCCAGTTCTGGGCTTGGAGCTCGAGTTGGAACCTTACAAAGTTATGTCCGGGTGCAGGCACGGAACTCTGCTCTTTGTTAAGACTTGGAAGAAAGTTGGGATCTCAGACCCCAAAAAAACAGCTTCCATGAGGAAAATGTCGCGTGAGCCCTTAACGGGAGATGTTGAAAATTTGTGAATTGCCATAGATTCTTGATCTTTTTTGCAGCATCGAGACCGCACTCACTGTTAAGAGGACCGTTTGTTTCATTCGACATCTTTGGCAGGATAAACGCACCATCTACTGCTCACTGGCCTAGTCCAAGTCCGTTTAGGACGTGCGCAGCCAGGTTCCTTATTGTTAGCACTGATGTGACAAATATCAGTACGTACATTGCCGGAACTAGCGGACCGTGTGACGGTGCGGAACTGACGCTAGGGAGAAGAAGGATTGTCGGAAGCAAGGTGAGTGTGATAGAACCCAATGCTAAATGTGCAGTCAAAAAACACCCCAAAGAATTTGAGTGTTAACGCAAAGGTCCCTCGCTGAAAATCGGGGAGTAAGAGCAACGTCCAGTTCACTAATGGTGGTGCGCTTGCAAATCTTATTTTCAACATTATCAAGTATCTTGGGCGTTTTCATGAAGATATGAATACTCCCGCTCTGATAAAGAGGACCCTTCTCCCATAGTTATACGTTCAGTGAATAGCATAGAGCAACTTCTACTTTGACCCCTTGATTCTCCGAACTGAACAGTGGTTTTTTTGATCCCACACTTGCCATTTGACCATTCTTCGGGTATACAGAACCCACTGGGTGAACCTATTCACTGCAAGAAGAATGGAGACGTCAGAGGACCCCTCAAGCCAGTGTATCATCAACGGTAGCACAGGGATACAGATGATGCCAACGGCACTCCGAATGGAAGTGGCTGTGTACTATATCCCAAATAGGGGTCTAATCAACATTGAATACCTCATGCTTTTTCAACAGGATGCCCAACGAGTTATCAACTAGAGCCGCTTCGCCTAGCCAGTTGAATGTTGTTTGCAAAATCAAGACATGTAAACACTATGACAGACTGTGGAAAACCTCATGGTCTTGCAATTTCATGCTGACAAGAAGTGAATGTCGAAAACCATGCTACACTATCTGTTCGAAGATTCCTCGGCTTTTAAACCGTACTCATACCGTTTTCAAGATGATATGCATGGCGGTTCATTGTGTGCGTTCCATCGTGATTCATGTAGGAAAATGAAAAACATTGCAAGAAACAAGGTGGGAATCTTCATTTTATTCCTCATATTGTATGCTATCTGTGGTTGCTATTGTTGTGCGAACCGTTTCCATTGTGTGATGTAATGAAAAG
>MU929177.1:0-16789 GCA_036418165.1 Cooperia oncophora
GGCTTTTTCACTGCAATGCGAAAAGAAAAGTGTAGTTCCAGAGGTGGTTAAATTTCCCAACGATTTCGACCAAGCCACTTTGGCGGTACCCTTACAGCGAAACATGATAGGCTTCCCATAGAGCCGTCCTATTTTGGGATGCGCCATGTCCTTTGTTCGAGCTCCGTGATGTCGCGGCATTTTGAATGCGATGTGACCTAAAAAATAGCCTTCGGGGCTAGCTGGTGTATGAAGGAGTCTTTTTATCGGCGTAGACAAACCTAAAACAAATGACGTTCACGAAGGACGACCCAGAAGGAGGCCAATCTGAGGCCTGATCCCAACTGTGCACGTGGTAAGCAGAGCCATTTGCCACTACACCTTCTCCGCCTTTTCAACCACGTCCGTTGGGAGACTGTTCGGAACATTCAAGAAATTCCTCATGGAGTCTCAATTTACGAAGGAGATGAAAAAGTTTTTCGATTAACAGATTACCAAGTTCCCCTCTTTTTAACACAACAGTTAAAGGCACGGTCCGCGATCAGGTATAGAACCCGAAAATATGGGAGGTTAGTGTGGTCCGCCGCGAACAACCTTGTACCGGTTTCGCGGCAAAAATTGTAAGGGAGGGCGCTATAGCGCAATATAGGTTCAGTGACGCCTCCTTTTTCTCCAGTGACTCCGCCTCCAGACTCCCTTCAAGGCCCGCCTTCAGTGAAGAACGAATCTGCAGAAAATGCATGAAAATCGTCACTTGTACGGTCGTAGAGTTTTAATCGGATAATCAGCTGAGCGGATGAGGGGGTACTGTTGGCGGAGTAATTGGGCACGTACATACTGGGATTGAAATGGGGTTCTATCCAGGGCAACTGGCATGTTTTTTTCTGGCTTTTTTCTTGACTATCAAGTTGTTGTCGTCTATATGAAAACTCCTAATCCACTATCTGTGATGGAGAATGATTGCGGGCTTTGCCTCTGAGTGCCTGAATTGTGGTCCATAACAAAATTGATTCTAAGCACTGCTAGAAAGCATGGCGAAAATTATAGAAGTGAATGAGCACTAGGAAAGCGGAGTTCTTTTGGAACGCCATTCTTGAAGTCTGCAGTCATCAGAAAGAACAGGCGGGCAGTTCGGCGACCAGGGGGGGAGCGCATTTCGCCTTTCCAACGACGTGTCGATCCATCTAGAGAGCTATTTCATGAGCTTACAAATCGAGGGGTTTCAGTGGTGGCTCTAGCTTCACAAGAGTTCACAGGTTCACCAGAGTGAAACTCGTAAGCCAGAACTAGTGAAGCAGCGAAAGTGCAAAATGCCCCTCCCCGTCGCCGAACTGCGTCAGCAGCAGGTGCACATCAACGGAATCCAATAGTTTCTGACTTTTATCCGCAGAATCTCGGCAGCGTTGTTCGTTTTCATGCATTTATTTCTTGCCACTGTTGCTCCCGCTTGGCCGATGTCTCAGTTTTCCTCATCGTTCTATGACCTCAGAGGAGTCCTATTTCGAGATTTTTTTTTCCATTTGTGGCATATATTCTCGAGACGGTGCCTTGTTACTAGATACTACTCTAGATAATTGTACAGTCGTGACAATGTACAGAAGCATCTCCTTATGCGTTCTGAGTGTTAACATCTACTCCAGTTCTGGTTGCCTTGCTGGCGCAGCGTTTGCGGCTTACATGTTGCCGGCCGGCTACGGGAGGATTTTGGCTGTGTAGCGCTCACTCAGCCGAAATTCCCCTCATTCCGAATGCAGTCGTGGTGCCAGCCGATTCGCATCGTTCACAACATATTAATTATGGACTTTCACTTGCATTACAATTGTCGCTAAGGCTTTCGTGTGGATACAAATTGTCGCTATTCACACGGCACTCACGTATAAATATGCCCAATCAGTGTTCCATCATTACTGACTAGGTTGTCGCGTCATGTAGTTCAACGGGATTTCCTCATTTTTCCCTTATACGAGATGCTAAAAAAGTTAGTAGGCAGGCTGAATATCTTTTAGTACTGCTAGAAGTCGGTCAGTACCGGCTGAACGAGGAAACCTCATGCATACGCTCAAAGAAATAACTTGATTCGAAAAGAGAGACGTATTCGGTCGCTGGGAGAGGTATTCGGACCAAGAAAATTTTTTTTGGTAGTTGATTTCTCGTTTCAGGGACTTTGTGAAGGGGGAAAGGTCGTACTTCCGTTATGACTTTCAGAGTTTTCTGACTCTTCGTGGTTTCTCCTGTTTCATGTGTATTACTTATCCCTCTCCCCCTCGACAGCAAAGATATTGGGGTAAAAGTAGGAAAATTTCCCGGGGAATTCCGTAAAAGGTGGCCAGGAGTTGGGAAAAATCTAAGAATGGTGGAGAGGCGGCGTTTTTTTTCGCGAGGGTCATACCAACCCTCTAAAATTTGGGGGGGGGGAGGAATACGGACTCCACCAGACTCCCCAACTAATGATCGGCCCTGTATTCACTTCTTCTCTTACTGAGTAGCACAAAGTAGAGACAATAAGGCTTGTTCAGTTCCTGTCTAGGCGCGTGAGCGAAATGTGAACTAAATCATTTTTTGACCTCAATACATTAATAATAATTCTTTATAACAGCAAATGATGTATGCTATCTGAGCGTAACTGAAATATATACATACCAGTCGGATCGCACGGCTGACGCCGAGCTCTCCTAGCTCGGCTTCGCCGAGCTGGCCTGGCTGCGCCAGGCGCACATCATAACGGGATGGAATTAGTTAATTGTATGAGCTGCTCATATTGCGCGGTAGTGGTCGAATCATAATAGACAGAGTAACCTAGCGAAATCTGCACCCCTCAGAGTTGCGGAAGGCGTGTGGTTTCGGCCATAACGCCCATTCTATACGTAGATCTCAGAAATAGATAGGAAGTACAGAATATCAATATAACATATGTTGCACAGTAGATGAACACATTCCGTTTTTATTACATGCATCACAACACCAACGATGGGCGATTAACTTGTCATTAACATGCAATCCACCTGCTAAGGTTGCATGAATGGCTGCAGATGACAATATTTAGGCAGCGTTCATTGAATATCTTACAAACTACTTCGTTATTCGTTCTCATCAGTGATTTAATGTTGAAAAGCAAAAAAATATGTATGTGTGTTTGACCGGAAATTCATAACTTCCTTCAAAACAGCGATAGAGCGCTCAAACTGATAAGTGATGTAGGGGTCGGGCAGGAACACTATTGGTAGGTGGCAGGAAGTGATAAGCGTTGATAAGATACCATAAGGAGCCTTAGAAGGAAGGGTCACCAAATTCATAGCGCGGGCCACAGCAACGACGGGACGTTGGTTCCAAGAAGTAAGATAGGGGCAGGATGGGAACATTATTGGTGGGTGGCAGGGAGTGATAACAGCTGATAAGATACCATAAGGAGCCTTAGAAGGTAAGGGTCACCAAATTCACAACGCGCGTCACAGCAGCGGTAGAGCGTTGGTTCCAAGAAGTAAGATAGAGGGCAGGATGGGGACATTTTTGTGGGTGGCAGGAAGTGATAACAGTTGATAAGATACCATAAGGAGCCTTAGAAGGTAAGGGTCACCAAATTCACAACGCGCGTCACAGCAGCGGTAGAGCGTTGGTTCCAAGAAGTAAGATAGAGGGCAGGATGGGGACATTTTTTGGGTGGCAGGAAGTGATAACAGCCGATAAGATACCATAAGGAGCCTTAGAAAGGGAAGTTCACTAACTTCATAACGCGCGTCACAGCGACGGTAGACGTTTTCTAGAAGTAATATATGGGGCAGGATGGTAACATTATTGGTGGGTGGCAGGACGTGATAACAGCCGATAAAGTACCATAGGGGGCCCACTTCAGGAAGGGCCTCAAAATTCAATGCAAGAGTCGGAGCAACAACGGGGAGCTGCATCTTTACTCTGCCTGCGACTGAACTTGACCACCGTGACCCAAGAATTAATGGGCCAAACCTTAGTGAGCCGAGATGTTCCTATCCCTTAGCGATGTAGTCGGAAATGATCCGACCGCTAACTCTCGAGTACCACCCAGAAGTAGAAACCTAAAGTTGTTTGCCAGTGAGGAATGATAAGTCATCAACAGACGGATATGCGAAAGCTGCTCACTGGAAGTTTTAGGATGTAAGAACATTTCACTATGATTCCGATATTGTTACCATTGAAACTCTTTCAACCGCTAAGCTGTCCCATTTCCAACGAATGGTGAGTGTTGTGATAAACACCATAGGTTGGCAAATGTTCATTAAAGAGGAGAATTATGATGAAATGGGCCGTGCTTTGAAGCATTGCAATAAGGCGATGTGTTAGGGGCCACCGTAAAAATTCCGCCACTGATCAGCAGCATAGGTTTAACCATTCGCGCAGTAGTGCGCGTCAGCCAAACTGGTAGAGAATATCCGGGTAACAGCGATTCAACCGCTATGTGGTATACGCTCTCAACCTGACCGTCAAGCTTATGCTCACCTCAGAAAAAATCTAAAAATAAAAAACATTTCCTTTTCCCAAAGCTTTTCACACGACCACTATGTGGTAAGCAAAGTCACCCTGCTGTTTGGTGCTCTTTGCCATGAAAGAGCATTCTGCGAGCAATATAATCATTTTACCATAAAAATTCAGGAAAAAAAATCAGTTCTGACGCGCAGATGCCTTCTTCGGATGTGTTAGCAGAGCACATCATTGGTTGGAGATTTTAGTCGAGTCCGTACGAGATTCGTCCCCCCCCCTCCGGCCCTCCTCATCGAATCGAGCCGTTGAGCGAGGGCGGAGGGGGGTAAATAGCACATGTGAGACAGGAAAAGGCGCGAGACAACACGACCCTCACCCCCTTTCTATCCCTTCTACCAATCATCAGATTTTCCCCAACTTCCTGCCACTTTTTCCAAAAGTTCCTGAAAGCTTCCCTACTTTTTCTCAAAAATTTTGCTGTCGAGCGAGGGGGGGGGAGGGGGAAGAGGGGGGGGGGTATATAGTACGCATGAAACAGGAAAATCACGAAAAGTCAACCACCACTCCCACCACTCCTAGAAAGGCCAGAAAGTAAATACGACCCCCCCTCCCAACAATGAGCAAGTACGACCCCCCCCTTTTACAACGTCCGTGAAGCGAGAAAAATCAACTATCAAAATGAATTTGTCTCGTACAAACACGACTCCCCGCTCTCCTAATGGCCAAATACGACTCCTCTGTTGGGAATTCCCCAACAACGATGTGCCCTGTGTGGTAGTGCTGCCCGCATGCACGGAGAATGTACTGTTTTCGTAGCTCAAAAGCAGGTGAGGAAATCGCGATCCGCTCGCGACGAGGTCATGACGACGCCCATCTTTCATTATCAACTGCTACCCTATGGTGCGGTTGCTCCGCGACTAACGTTCTCCATTTCAAATGCTGAGTGTGAGATGACAAGGAGAAATAGACGGCACCAGCAAGTGAGAACTCGTCCGATCACGCCCTTTTTCCGCCTTTTGCACGTGTAGGCGCGGTCCCATATAGGGCTTTTCGGGCGGTTTTTTGTTTTGCTTTCTCTTGTTTTGGGTTATTCAAAATCTTGTCAGCAGCATTCGAGCCACACGAATCACCTTTTTTGACCGGAGTGTGCCTTCAGGCACGGTCCGCGATAGAAAGCCTAGGTGATGTTGCAGAAATGTGAAAGAAAATTCGCCAAAACCTTCTATGAACAGAAAATGCCAAAAGGAATGTTGAAAGAAAATTCGCCAAGTGAACCATCTATGAAGAGAAAATGCCAAAGGGAACGTTGGAAACGCATTCGTCAGGCCTCCTCTAGCCTCAAACAACTGTAGAGGTAAAAGACCGAAAAGACCGCGCGCTGGGATTCCCGTCGGCTGATTCCCAGTAATGAACCTATGACTCTACAAGAGACACTGAATGCATCCACTCCATGATACTTGCCCGGGAGCATTACTTTTGGCTGGAAGGCCGACTTTGGAGGCGGAGTCTGGAGGCGGAGTCACTGGAAAAAGGGATGTACCACTGAAGCAACTTTGCGCCTTAATTCCTTTACCGTACAACTTTCCGCCGCGAAACTGGCACAGGGTTGTCCACTCCGGACCGCACTACCTTCCCACATAACTTTTTGCATTTTCATAAGTCATCGCGGACCGCTTTAAGAGACGCATTTCGTGAAGGTAGTGTTTTGTGCAGCTCTTTCCTGTACTCCAGTTGAAGCGAAGAAGGCCTGCAGACGTACTACCTTCGCAACCATATTTTTCCATTTCAATGATAAGAATTGAATAATTGAAGGAGCCTTCGAGGTTGTCAGCAAAAAATCCAATAACGTCTGGTCATTTGCCGGCCTCAGTGATCCCACGCTATTTCACTACCACTCCCACGATATCCTACTTTCCACTTGCAGACCTACTTCAAACTTCCTCTTTTCCAACATCTCAATTAACTGAGCATCTTAAAGCCTTCCAGCCGCTACCCACTTTCATTTCACTTCCACGAGTTCCGAAGTGCTGCCAACTCGAATACTTCCCACTGCCAGCAAGTGTGGCAATAACTACCTCCGCCTCCAACTACTTGCTTGGGAGCACCGCCATCAGGATATAGCATCGTGATATGTGAGATGGTGGTGTAGGTACGACCCCCCCCCCACCTAAATTAGGGTCTCGGTACGCCCCACCCCCTCTCCCCTTCCCAACACCTACCCGCAAATTTCCCCTATTTTCCATTTTTTCACCCAAGAATTTTTTCCGTCGAGCGGGGAGGGCGGGGCCAGTGTGAGGGAGAATTTCCCCAACTTCCTACCACTTTTTCCGAATTTCCCGAAAATTTTCTTTTTTCTATAAAATTTTGAAATTTTGAAATTTTGCTGTCGAGCGGGGGGGGAGGGTGGAGGGGAAGGGGGGGGGGGTATGTAGTATGCATGAAACAGGAAAAATCACCAAAAGTCAAGTAACCGAGAAGGTTTTTTCCCGAAGCACGGCCAATCAATTTCTCCCAAAGACACATAGCTAAAAAGTGAAGGCCCCAGCGAAAATTGTCCTGTTCGCGTATTTTTTTGACGGGGTATACTAAATTTTTACATTTCTTTCTACATTTCATTCATTTTTACATTTTTTCACTGGGTATACTACAAACTACAATGAATCCTAAGGAGCTAGTTTCACTAGAAACATTAGAAGTTCCGCCCCAAGCTACGATACAGTGACTTCTTTCAGGAGTGCGCACATTTTTTCTGACGAATCTTTCATTGAATTACCACAATAAATCGTAAGTAGCTAATTTTACTAGAGAAATTGGATGACTCCGCCCTTAGTTGCGGCACAGGACATCAAACGCGAGACTACTGTATTGAGGGTGCGACGCAGGTAGTCCAATTCCGAATCCGTCCAAGCACGTCCATGCAAATGAGTGTCCGAAATGATGATTTTCTTCCTCTTCAGTTTCTGTTCTCTCAGACATTACAGAAAAATGTAGAGGAAAAATTTTACGGAACGGCTCCCATGATGAATCTGCTGAGATTTGGATGCCTGTACTTTAGCTTTCTCTTCCTCTTCTCCAAATTCTGGAATCCTCCCTCCGTTTCCCTCCTTCACTTCCTTACTTGTTGGTGGTGTATTTGGTTCATGTTGTTACTTTGCAGCGTTTGTCGCGTTCGACACACGAACGAATTTTTTTTTCTTCTGAACGCGTCCTCGCTGAACCTCTTCGAGCAATTTCATTTGCTGATCAAAACCCTTTTCTAATGAATGCAGGGGTTACGAGAGAGAGAGAGAGCCTTTTGATCTAGAAAATTTTTGTACATATGAAGACAAAATAATGCACACGTAAGGGTTGCATTCTTAGAAATATAAAAAATTGTACTCTTCCGATTTGTGCTGAATTCAGTTGTAGGGATAGCTTCTCATGGAATGCTGCTGACACTGCGCATAAAAGAAAGAGTCAGCGCAGAAAGTGTATACATGACGTACTTGTATCACCAGACATTTTGTGGCAACAATTCTCTAGCCGTTCCTTCTAAATCCCTATAAAAACAGTACATACCAGTTAGCACTTAGGTACTCTGATATCTCTTATGTACACTATTAATTACAAGAATTCTTGATTTCTTGTGAACGAGGAATTTCTTTCACGACTATGTGCTATCCCCTCTGATCCTGTGCACTACTCCGTTGTTGGCCGGGCATCTTCAGCGACGGGTCAGCCCACTTCATTTTCGGTTTTTTGAGTCGTGTCGAATCCTACAGATACGAATTGCTACGAGAGGTCCATCTGCTGTCCTAAAATCGGCAACATGAAGGCTAATTTTCTATTCTTAGCTAAGATTCTGCGCCGCATTATAGTGCAGGTGTCACATCTGAGCACAATAAAAACCCTTTAACATTGACGACAACGCGGATTTTCACTTTTTGGCCTCGTGGGACACGCGCGCTTTCTTGAACGCCACAAGCGCGGTACGCATACAATTCAAGCCGTCCCACGAAGCGCTTTTGGAGATTGGATCGAAAAACCTGGTTTAGAGAGCAATTGTGAAGTAAGTCAATTATTTACTATGGAAAAATCTGGGCTGGCCAACTCTCTTTGCACCAGGGCCAGGAATTTGTCTGTAACCAATTTTTTTCATAAAACGCAAATCGTGCTTTCTATAGGGTTCAGAATCCTTCATCTCATATTTTTTTATTTATATTATATTCATATTTTATAGTTTTATACTCATATTTTTTTCACCAGTCGGATCGGCCGGCTTCGCCGGCCGATCCTCCTTCCGGGTGTGAAGTGGGTCCCGGTGAGAAGTTTTCCATGAGAGGGAGGGCCAGTCGGATCGGCCGAATGGTCGAAAAAAAATTGTTTTGAGAATTACCGCACTTTACCGTTTCACTGCTTGTATATACCCCCTAGAAGACAGTCATCAAAATTTTCTATACGGCACTCCCGTCACTGATGAGGAAGCGCAGAATAAACGGCACCAACCATTTGGTATACTCCCTACGGTTATCCCTAACTAACTTCATCTGCCCAACCATTGCTCAGTTTCACTTACTCCCCATTTCCTGGAGTTTTTCGGATGTGTTTTGAGGGTTTTTGTCCCCGGCACCGTTCACTTCGGCGAACGCCCTGCCCATCGCGGGTGTGCTTCATTCATTCCGTCCGCCAACTGCCTATCGTTTCCCACAATTTCCGCTCTCCGGGATCTTCTAGAACCGAATTACGAATTTTTGAAAGTTCTGTAGCGAGCACCGCCCACCTATAGCACGCCTCGCCCATCACGGGTGTGACTCCCTCATTTCATCCGCCAACTGACTGCTTATCGTTTCCCACAATTTCCGCTCTCCGGGATCTTCTAGAACCGAACTACGAATTTTTGAACTATGTAGCTCACAACTGTGCGCATGCCCCGCCCACAGTGGGCGGGGCTTAGCTCAGTTCATGTGTGTTCCGTACATCTTGGCCCATGCCCTACCCAACCCACCCTTGACCCGCCCCCTCCAACTGGCTCTTCAGGTGATTCCGAATTTCCGGACAGACAGACAGACAGACGTTGCCGTTTATATATAGTAGGATACTTATTTTGTAATAGTCTATATTTACTGGCAAAGAGTTAAACAGCAAACCAGGCCAAAGTTGAGGAGCAAACCGATTCAAGCTTATAGTGCTCTTTCCCCAGGAAATTTTTGTTAAACTAGTATGTACAAAATTATTCCATAAACCACGTATTGTGCGAGTGCACTAACAAGCGCTGTTCTTCATGCCTGCTCAAAGAATACCCTACATACTATACACTGTCAACGCTACAGCTAGAATAGAGGGGAATAAGGTGGTTTAAAAAGCCCATTCTTTTCGAATTGTTTTTGACCTTTTTTGACATTCCCAAACCGTTTAGCAAAAATGAACCCCATCGCTGTGGTCCTCGCATGGACCCCTACAACATGCAACAAACCGTTTTGAAAAAGCTCACCACGGCCTGAACGACCTCCCTTGTAAGGACTGGTCTATAGAATGAATAGGAGAAACTAAACAAAAAATCATGCACTAGGGAAAGATATGGATTTGTTGATCGTGATTCGTATACAATTCGCGCGGTCCCACGTGGCCCACAAAGCGCGTTAAATGCGTATCACGCTGTCGTCAAGTGTTAAGCTTAATCGGCAAATTGTCATCTAGCAGCACTCGAATGTAAGCCAGATTGCTTTTGTGGCTCGGTGGACATTGTTGTCGATGCTTAACGTGAAACAGAGCTGATGCCCCAAGTAGACATAACTGAATCCTTCTTCAGTGCTCATAAGTACTTCTGTCGTGGATGGTTGACATCCAGTATGTTTTGGATAGATTCACTCACAAGCGATCTCATCCGGTTTGTTATGTGAGACCACCAGATAACAGTGGGGTCCAAGTGACTAATGTGTAAGAATAATAGAGTCGTCAGCAAAAAGCAGGTTTATTAAGCCTTCACCGCCAATACTTCTGTCGTCGTCCCAATCAAGGTCATTGAAAAGGGTTTCGAACTTCACTAGAATAAAGTCAATGAAACCGTGTCACCTTGGAGCAGACCTTTGCTATGACAGAATTCGCTGATGCATTGGTTTCTATTGTACAGTTCTGTTGAGCTCTTGTAAAGGGTCCAAACAATTCGGAATTGTAGCAGATCTGCATAGTGCGTTTAGCATTGCACGTATCTCAGTCGAATCAATTGGTCCTGTTAACGATGATATTAGTAATTGGCGAGATAATTAATTCAGTTAACTGCTACAATATAACAGATGCAATATCTGCTGAAACGCTCTACGTGAGCTCAGGAAGAGAGATATCCCACAGAGATATCCATAATTACAATTTGACGAATCTCATTTAAAAGTGGTGCTCCCGCTCATCTTCCATACACTTGCGACTCGAGCCCACGCTCTGTCATGGCTTTGAAAACTATTAGGTTGTCCCAAAAGTTCGTGGACACTTTTTGAATCTCGTATCAGATTTTTCCGCAGCCATTTCGAGATCCAGTTATGTGGTCTATGGGAAGTGTGTGAGGTAAGCATTCCACAGCTTCTTCACCGTCCCTCGCAGTCGCTGTTCTCATATGAAAAACGGTAATTGAAATTCATCATTTTCGACACACTTCGCTATATGAATCTCTACCAAGCCACAACGTGGTTGGAGCCATAAGCGGCATTTCCCTTATTTAGATCTTGATGTTAGCTTCCACAGTACGGCTTTGGAATGGCTCAATTGCTTCCGCTTTAGTGACTTCTATCCGGGTGAAAAACTTCGTCCAAGGAGGCCACCTGCCTTGGATTTGGACCTACTGTGTTCCTTGATTAAAACCAATACGTACAATCAACTTGCTATCTAGTCCTTACACTTGACTGGTCCCAAAGCACAAATGAGAGAGGGCCTCGCTCCCTTTAAAAAGTTCTGAAGTTCGGTCAAAATTTTTCTCATGAGTTGACCAGTAGGGGAGCACATGTGGGTACTGTCTACAACTTCTCTCCCGCTTCCGCTGTACGGGCTGGTTGAACAGCACTGTAACTGGATATGGAGTGGGTGCCTCTAGGTGAATCACTCCTGGGAGCGCCAGCGGCTAGATCCCCAGAAAGGGCAGAACCGATCGCGCAATCCTATCAATCCAGTAGGGCGGTGAGGCTGTGTATGTGGTGGGGTACCTTTCTCCGCTCTCGAAACGGAATTCCTTCCTTCCAACGCTATGGTAACCAGGGAGCCCTATTGTAATCAACTGCAAAGTGGGGTGGAAAATCTCTACCATTTGGTCCCAAAACCGAGCAATGTTTGCCTACTCCACCACAGCTCAGGGTCACACATTTGGAAAACGACACTGCTCGAGATCCCGAAGCTTAGCTGGGGAATTCCACCACAGTCTTCGTGTAGCCCTGACTTAGCTCTTTCCGATCGCCATCTAAACTAATCCCACAGCGGCCATCTTCTTGGTAAAAAAATACGATTTTTGATAGTACCTCAAAAATGACCCAGCTGCCTTTCTGGGCACAGAACTAAGAGGCTTCTGGAAGCAGGGCAACCACACATTGCGTAGTGATTGGCAACAAGTTGCCAATGAAGGTGACATATATATAGTTGATCAAAATTGCTTCCCACTGGAATAAAATTCGAAAAAAAAAGTTTGAAAGTGTCCACGAACTTTTGGGACAACCTATACCTAAATCGCTCAAGCAAAGAGAAACGGAAAGAAAAACAATCTTACCATTAGAGTGGTGCTTACGTCAAGGAACTTGTTGGGGAACGGATCTCATGACGTTTACTAATCCGCTCCGAGTGGTTCTTTAGGGACCAAGAACTTCTAAAGCTTATATGCTTTTTGACTCCAAAGTGCTGCCAAATGCAGGATGATTTATTTTGTACTACTCTGTTATACTCTACTATGTTATACAAATTGCAAAAAGGGATGGTGTTGGGTACCCACAGGACTCAAACATGATACTCATCCAGAAGCTTTAGAACCCTCCACCGACGAACGCGAAAGTGCTTTATGGACATGATGCCATCATCTCAGCGTCCCAGTATGGCTGAATGAGTGGACGGAGCGGAAAAAGGCTGGTAATTCAACGGCCGTTCCAACGCAGTGAAAGCGAATTTGCTAGTCATTACCCAACCTCCTCGCCACGCGGCGGCTCCAATACCGTGCCACACACGCTGCGTGCGGGTCGTCGATGAGTTTTTGTCTCTCTCCCAACTCGCTTTGCTCCGATGATCTACCCAGAAACTGTATGTCACATCCAAAGGACTTTTGGGCTCTAAGGGACATCGACAACTAATTTGTATCGAAATTGACAGTTTGGCACTATTCCACCCCACCCCCCCCCCACGTGTCCCAGATTTTGATGTTCGGGTCAGAACTTCGATCTTTTTTCTTTTGGAAATCGGTCTCGAGTCGTCGATCGTCTGACTTCTCGAACACGACCACCACATCCATTCGGCACGAAACTGCCGGGCGCACGCGCCATGGGTGTCTTGTGACGCGGGCGCGAGGCGGTTTCGTGTAAAGCGGATGTGATATTCGTGTTCTTGGAGTCAAACTACCTTTGGTTACGAGTTTGCAGGAAATTTGGCGAATCATAGTATTTTGCCTTCGGTCCCCGTGGCGCGAGCACCATGCGTTTCCGTGTCAAGTAAGTTTGTTAATCGCGGTCAGGAAATCAAACTACCTCTGGAGACAAATTTTCTAGCCAAACAGGCTTTCGAAGAAACAAGTCGGTAGAATCTAAATGATTTCATACGGTTGGGGCAGTGAAGGGTGCTAAATGCTGAGATTTTCCAGAATACCCTAGAGAGAAGTGATTTCCCAGGTGGTGAGGGTATGCAAGTGGGGGAGTCTCATGCAAGTGACGCGGTTGCAGCATAGGCCGCGCCAAAAACGAGTCATCATGCTACCGTGATTCAGTTCCTGAGCCCTTCGGCAAGTTTGGTCTCCTGGTTCGCCCTCCACTTCTTTCCTTTGGTAAGTCCATTGAGTATAAGTCAAAACGGACTTAAATATAACAACGAATAAGTGAGTAAAGCTTCTTCCATATCAATAGGTTCTGTAGGTACTGCAGAGTGCAGTGTACATTTTGCAACCCTTTAAAGATCCGCTCGTTGTGGAGAAAATATGAAGAGGATGGCTAAAAGGTATAGATGCCATAAAAATTTTCCTCTTTCAAAAGTGCGCATTTCCCTGGAAACTTTATTTATTGGATATACCGCAGCGATCAGGATCATTAGAGCTAGGGCTTCTGGAACTGCGAGTTACCATGGATGGTATGGGTCGACATGATAAACTCAGACAGCCTTTCACCCTGCTCATTCCACTCCGTTCCGTGAGTTCCGATGTGAAGTTCTTCAGCCGTTCTTCTTGGTCCGATCTTAGCGTTGAAATCACCGACGATGACCTTGAAGAAGGTATGATCTTCCTTGTAGAACTTCTCCAATTCCATATAGAACGCTTCGAGCTCATCCTCGTCGTAGCTTGATGTTGGTGCGTAGGCGACGAAGATTGTCAAAGCTGGAGTTGCCACATCTTCTCAATCGCAAACGTCCGATTCGGGTCGTCAGACTTTCGTACGAATCGATGTTCATGGCCAAGTGCGTGTTGACGAGGACGCCCACACCGCCAACGCCTCTGCTGTCGCATGTTCCGAGGAACAGTTCTTCTCCAGTCTCGTATACGGCGTGTAGCGGGCGATGCCTCCTCGTCTCGGTCAGTCCGATGACGTCGTACTTGATCTTCCTGGCTTGCAACATCAGATCTTCGATGTGAGCTTCCGATGCAAGCGTTCGATCCTAGTCCTGGGCGACTCAAATCTCCGTTGGCCCTGTGATTCTTGCAGCCTCGCCCGAGCGGTCCCAGCCGACGTCGCCCTGTCGGTGGTTCCCTCAGGTTCAGGGGAATGAGGCCCATAATTACTGTTTTCGGCGTGAAGAAATTTGACCACGCGTAGCTCGCCAGGCTCTGACGTGGCACCCTCCGCATTGGTACGGTTTGGAACAGTCCAAACCGTTCACCCCCACGCCACGTTGAGGCTGCGGATAGGATTTGTGGGGGCACACACACATACCAGCGGACAAAGACAAACTTAGCGGATTATATATAGTAGGATTAGCAAGAACATCATTAGATATCAGAAAATGCATGCAAAAAAGAACAAAGGGTAACTATGATGAAACTGCCATGTTGGTTTTAATGCGACAGAAAAAGGCGCCCGTGCTTTCCAGCCACCCATTATTTTCATAAAGACAGTAACTATCAGATGCTGTCTCAGTCATCGAGTGGATAGTTCCAGTCGATCTCCTTAGAACGCTCGCTTTTTGACTACAAGGTTTTATCCCCCTGATTTGGCGCGCTTACCACTCGCGCGGTCCTGGGTTCGAATCCCAGGTCGACACCCGCCCAGGCCAACCAAGCCTTCTACCCTCCGGGGACGGTAAATTGGTACCAGATTCGTCTGGGAGGATAAGAACACTGACTTGTACATCGGCTGGCCCCCCCCCGCAAGTCATATAGGCCACATCGCATTCAATAAGCCACTACGATTCTGAATGGAAGTAGAATGCGTGCCGCATCCCACAGGGGATTGATTAACGGCGATGACTTTTTTTATTTTCCCCTGATTTGAGGCTGTTATTGAGTGGTCGTTTGGGCAATCGTAGTGAGGTCTTTCGACTAAAGATGATATGGCGTCCGATGAGACTGTCGGGGACTTCTTCCAGCAGAATTTCAAAGTGCCGGATTCATTGGACTCCGCCAATCTAATTCTCCTCGGGTCACGAATGCCATTAGAACCATAATTTACTTCACATCTATGCCTTGTTCTTGCTGCAACATTGGCTTAATCAAGGCGGTCACTGTCTTGAAATCTGTGATTGCTTTTTTACCTCATAGGCAGGTGAAAGAATCAAACTAGTCCAGTAAATGTGTAGGTAAAAGAAATCTATTGCCACAAACGAATTTTGATGAAATTGAAATGTTCCAGGAAAGAGTAGCGTTCAGCTGCAAACAGCTAATAATTCTTTTGCGGATTATTAATTTTTTGAGCCCATTTTCGCCAACGCTCAACCAAGGGCACATCGTTGCTGGGGATCCCCCAACAGGGGGCTCGTATTTGGGCTAGGAAAAAATTTATTTTTATAGTTGATTTTTCTCGCTTTGCGGACGTTTTGAAGGTGGGTCGTATTTGTTCGTTGTTGGGAGGGGGTGCCACTATTCCCTTCTGACTTGAAAGGTTGCTGACTTCCTGGCTTCCGTGTTTCATATGCGCTATATACCTCACCCCCGCTCGACAGCAAAATTTTTTAGGAAAAGTGGTAAAATTCTTGGCGAACTCCGGCAAAACTGGTAGAAGTTGGGGAGAATCTATGAAAATGGTAGAAAGGAGTAGTATTTTTCCCCTTGGCTTTTTCTGTTTCGTATAAGCTCAACTCCCCACCCTCTTTCGTCACCTCGACAGTTCGATGAATAGGGAATCAGGTGGAAGGCGCGGGGGTCGTACCAACCCACTAAAAAAAAGAGGGGGGGTTGAACGGATCCGACCGGAAACTGTGTCCTGGCTGAGCTAGTCCACAATTACGATGCCTCTAGATCAGATACAAAACAGACAAGCTGTGAATCGTAAACATCACGCTTCATTCCTACACATTTCTTCCATTTTTATTTGATGGCTTCAGTTCTCAAAGGAGCCAGTAGAGGGTTTTAATCTCACTTCGAGTCTCATGAAAAATTAATATTTGAGAAGTGCCTTACGACGATACATTTGGGATTTTTGTTTTCTATGACAAATACGCCACTAGGAGAGCAACTAATTGAACATACTAGAACTACGCGTGCGCAGAACGTCCCACTTCAGTGAGAGCCGGCAAGAAATGTCAGAAATCCACTGCCTTGCAGAAGTTCGAAGAATAACCTTTTCTTATTGACGACTTTTTGAGATGCGACTCTATGTGCGAACGTGCGCTTTCAGCTTTTATCAGTTGTCATCACTTTCTGTCACCCTGCAGTAAGTTCTTGCTCCACCTCCAATACCGCTTCTTGGAATGAACGTTGGAAGGATTGCTGCTGCGAAGCACTTTATAACTTTGGTATGCTCCCTTTCTGACGCCCCTTGTTAGATTCCAGCGGTCGGGTGCATCACCGGGACTCTCTAAAGCTTTTCACTGAATATCCTCACTCTGAATCCTGAGGCCCTTCCTACCTCTGGTTAATTGTGACATCACACATCATGGATGTTTGAAACGCAATAGGGTTTAGTAGGCTTTAAAAAAACTTTTTTTATTGCTGACTCTGCTCGTCGCGCGCAGTATACCCCTCCCCTTTTTTCTACTCTCCGCAGCACAGTAGTAAGAAATG
>MU929232.1:0-15184 GCA_036418165.1 Cooperia oncophora
GCTCAAGACGGCCTACACTACTCGCATCAGGTCGGAACAGCGGCACAATTTTCGCGGTTGAGTCACCTGCGTGCCAGTTCGCAAAGACTGTCGCTCCTGTGGTAGAATACGTCAGCCGCCAAGCTCTACGGATTGCGACGCCATGGTTAACGATTTTGTTTTCTTGGCTCCACTGTGTAAGTCAAGTTGAACCCCGCCCCGGGGTCGGTTTACGGATCCTGAAGGATACGTGGAGTGCCGGATGTGCTTGCTCAGAGCACTACTAGGCCCGTCCGCTCCGTGCAAAAGAACTTCTAGGGGTATCTCTTTGAGAACGGTTTTCATTGGACTCCTTTATGTCGTTCTGAATACAGTTTTGAAATACGACCTCCTCCACTCCCTTAAGAATGACAGGTTTGGAGTCCCCCTAGTCCCCTGTCTATGAATCCTAGTCCCACAGCTCCTAATTTTTACTACGCCATGAACCAGCTCACGAAAGCGCTAGCGCGCCGTTTTGAATTGCTGAACCGGAAGCGGAATACTACAGCCTTTGAAGTGACACATAAAGTTAAGTTCTTACTTGTATATGACTTACAGTTTTGTTCGCTGCGGAAGAGGGGGCATCTCAAGAGAGGATTTGGCGCGCCGCCAGTTCCTTTCCTTTCTTTTGGCACTACTTTATATCGTATACACCAGCCGTTTCTCAGTAGTCCTTGTCGTTGGTCGCTTACCGCATCCAACCCGGTGAACGTCCGCCCAAACCCACACGATGCCGCCGCGAAACAGGACTAATAAGCAAAGTGTCTCAAGAGTAATAAACACACTCTCTTGGAATCACGTTCCTCCTATTTCCGGGAAATCAGGGGAGTGACGAAGTGGCGCGTGCAATAAGCCATTTGGGCGACGGAGTGCCTGACAGAACCCACGCTACCCTTATCTTTAGGATGCCGGTGCTGAGTCACGTGTTTGTCGCTCGCGATCACCACGAATAATAACTACATGATCGATACTAGCGTCAATTGCTGACGTCAAATAAGTTTTTCCTCTTACATATGCGCTGAACAGCGTCGGAACATTTCGCAAGCAAAGGTAGTGCATAATCGCGTTACGATCACAATTTACTCACGCCTAGTACTGCCTTCGTTAGGCAGTGAGTTTCATCCCCTTTAAATGCGCCGCACATATGACTCAAACTTGGTGAGGGCAGTTGAAAGCTGGCCATCTCTCTTTTCCGTTCTCCAGCTTTCATTGGTATCGCTGATTGCTTCGGAAAAACGGAGCCTGTAACCAAATAACCATGAAGGGATGAAAAGAGCGGTTGGCCAGGGCAAGGTGCTCGGTTGAGAAACCCAGGTTGCAGCGACGAGCGGCGCTGTAGGCAGCGCTGCGGGTGGCGTCACGTCCGACGGTGTTCGACTTCTTGATGGCGACGCATCTGTAGAGGGAATGCAGCCGTAGTCGGGTACGGATCGGCGTCGGTCGTCATTGTTTTGGGAGGGTCTAGGTGAATATGAGGGTACCAGACAGTGTGATTAGGCATTAAAAAACAGCAACGTTGTTACTTGGCGACCATACTGCAGATCCTTTCGATTTTATGACGCCTAATCATACTGTGTGGCACCCTTCCTATACACCTGTACTTTCCCAGAACACCATCGGTTGCCGCCGCTCCGCTGCGTTCTTATTTACAGACTTCGTGATGACGCGCGCCAACGCGCTCACATACGTTGACGCGCCTCATCAAGAAGTCTAAACGCAGCCGTCGCCGCATTCTCTTCATAGCCTGAGCTGACACTTTGACGTGAAAGTGCTGCAGTATGCCCAATTGGCCTGCGAGAAAATACTGGGTAGCGCCCAGGTAGGAGGTACTTCTCAACTGAATGATTTACCGCCTCTAGCTAGCCTTTTTCAATCCAGGCAGGAAGTGGTTGGACGAGCTCATATCCCAGTTATTAGTATAAGCAAGGAAAATCTTGACGCTGTCCCGCTGAAGGGGGCATGGCGTTCTACTAATTCTTATTGACGTGAGACTCATGAAACTTCTGTGAAGCTGTGAAATGGCTATCAGCTCAGTTTGTGCAGTTACCTTGGAACTGTGAACTTATAACTGCTCATAATTGTTAATGAGCCATATATACATATAAATATGGCTATATGTAGACATGATGAAGCTGATAACCATTTAGTAGGTCCACAATAACTTATTTGTGTGCCCGGCGAAGCCTGCTCCATTTCACAGCTTCACAGGTATTACCAAGGTAAAGATACTGGAAAAAGTAGCGAACCAGGGTGACACTCTCCCTCCCCCCCCACCCTCACGTAACCGAGCGTGCCAAAGGTCTTCGATAATCCACTCTTAAATTGACTATTTTCAGGAAAACGCATCAGTGGTCTCAGTGCCGGTTCTTCCCAGAACGGTGAAAAGGAAATCGTTCGCCTCATTACGAAAGTGGATTCCATGCCGACGGAGTAGCACCTCTTGCGGATACGATAATTTGGGTACTGCTATCGAACAACCCGTGCAAAACCACTTCCGGGAAGCATATCGCCCAAGGAAGTCTTCAACACTGAAGTCCTCATCAACGACATCGGTTGTGCTTCCATGCCCTAGGAAAAAGCGATCCTTCCGCAGAACACTCCGGAAATTTGTTTTCTGTGGTTCACGGTAGTGATTCTTCGCGCTAGTTGGAGTTCTCTTCACTGCCGTCGTTTACAGTATGCTGTTGTAGGATGTTCAGACATCGACTGTTTTTTGACTTTGAAATCTCTTGTGTTCCTTACTTGAACTCGTCTTTGCCATAATTCTCGCATAATTCTCCACATAACCCTATGATTCTCTAATTTCTCGCAAATCTCATATGCTCATAGAGTAATAACTCATTATGATGTCGATATATTGTTTATTAATAAAAATCATTTTAGTGATGGATTAAATGTATTTCCTGAATAAATAATACAAATATCCTGAGACGCGTCGTGCTATTGTGCTTCCTTCCCGTTCTCCGGAGTAGAAACTACATGCTTGTTCAACATGGAAGCTGAGGCGTGCCAAGAAGGCGGCTTTGGCGCTCCCCACCAGTTGTGGAAGAGGGCGAGAGACAGTAATAAATGTAGATAATGTTAGTTATATAGATCATGTTGCTTTTTCCAACGCTGAAAAACGGTTCTGAATTTGGGAACTAATCACTGGTCCCTTCAACTTCTGTCATTCCCTCAAGGGCCAAAATTTTTTTCCGATGCCATCATCTTGGGAGCGCTACTCTTTCTTATCTAGCGCTTCGCTATAGTCTAGTGATGGAACTTATGATGAGCTTATCTTTTAAGTTCTGGGTTCATTCGTGCGTCACAAAATAACCGTCAAAAGCGCTGTAAACGAAGGAATGTTCGAGTGAGCCTTTTGAGCTTTGATAGCTTCCAGGATTTTGGGAATTTTGAACAGCTAGAAGGATACAAACAGTGCTGAGGTTTCGAAACGAGGAACTCTGAAGTACACTTCTTGAGGCTTCTTCAAAACTTCTCGAATAAATCGTTGCAGACTTTTTTTTCCTCCTCGCACGCGCACTTATGCTTTAACAAAGCTCCGCCCCTCGAACCACGCCCTTTGCTTCCCTTTGCAAAATTTCAATCCTTTCTTAAAATTCCGGTCCGGGTAGCCCAGACAGGCCACCATGAGATGAGATTTTCTGCCCACTCCGTAGGAGCCCCACCCACCGTAAGATTTTCCGCCCGCTCCGTAGGAGCCTCGCCCATTTCGAAAATTGGTGCAAAGGCCAGAGCCTCGACTGTCATGTTAGGGTCTCGCTCGTCGCCGGAACAGAAAACAAGGCAAATTTTGTTCCACTCGCGTTCGCCAGGAAGTTTCCGCGTTTTTCCTCGTCAAAAGCCATCGCGCAAGCCTGATGAAAGCTATGCTGTATTTCGTATCAGGCCGAGTCCTGCCGCTGGGGAACAGTATCGGAATACGAACCCTCTTGAATTTCGTCATCTAGTACGACACCCTTCCCCATCCTACCCAACTCCCCAACTTTTCCAACCTTCCTACCACATTTTCCGGATATTTCCCGAAAAATTTTCAGCTTTTCCACAAAATTTCCCTGTCGGCGAGGAGGGAGGGGTATATAGCACATGTGAAAAGAGAAAATCACGAAAAGTCAAAAACCGGGACAAATTATCCCAACGCAGCAAATTTCCCTCAGAAGCAAAAACTACCACTTTCCCCCGCGGTCTACGATCTTCGCTACTGACTAACATCCGCATGTGACGGCGGATTTGCGGTGGAACCCTGGCCTCTGAAGAAGACGACCACGTCGAAACGTTAGGCCGCTAAATAAATATTCCACCTGAAAACCTCGAGAGGCACAGCAGTATTAACGAATCATACAACAGATACAGTTACATCCTGATGAATAGAGCAAATTTCCACACACTCCACAGTCACTAGGGGGTACCAATCCCTCCCCCCTCATTTTCTGCAACTTGATGGTTGATCCTGGATGGAGCTCCGGGGTAGATGAACCAATTCGTGCAGAAAAAGGAGGTTCCGCACCACGGCAATCCCACTTTTGCACAGGGAGTCCTCCCAAGCTTCCACCGAATAAGTTCTCTCGTCATGTCTGAATCTAGCATTCGTTCGCCTGCACCCTCTACACCATCTTGTTATGCAGAGAAAGGCTTGAACCTGTCAGCAGTTAGTTTCAATCCAATGACAATTCTGGCGATCAAGTACTACGATTGGTGAAACAGGGTGAAACGTTCAGCTATGAACGAGCGGCCGATAAGTGACTTTTGGTAGAGGACGAAGCAGAAAATACATGGAGAACACCTCAAACGAAACATCTCGATGACAGTCCCACAGCCTCATTGTACGAGTTCTCCGGACTTGCAGGCGACTCAACACCTCCGGCCTCTGTGCAATCAGTCGATAAATAGTTTCTTTGCATCCTTTACCATTAATGCCATCTGAAATTAAGAAAAAAGAAACGAAAACAGAAGTAATAAAATGGAAAATGGTTTTCAAGAACCCTGTCCATGAAATTGGGACTGCGGTGAGCATGCAGGACGTAATGCAGGACGAGTTTTTGCACCGAATCGACTGCATCGCTGTTGAAGAACTTGAGAGGCGGTTCCGACTGCCATGCGAAATGGGGTTGCTGCTGACATATTGTTTTGGAAAAACGTATCCACGTAAAGCAGAACAGCTCGTAAGCTCGCAAAAGAGTCGACAAGCTTGGCTCCCATAGACGAGCATAGTGAATCGCCTGCAACACTCCAGGCAATGCTATGTACTCACGCAGTTCCTAATCGTGGTTGCAATAATCACATGTCTCCCGCCACTTTATTTTGCCGTTTTGTGTGACGAAATGCTATATACATCTTCTGTGGATGTCGGCCATGATATAGAATGCACGAAGGCATCGATACTTGTTGATCGCGGAAAGTGTATTCAATCTTAGTGACCGAATTGTCATTTGTCGGTTACTGCGCTCCAATGCGACCATGTGCAGTGGCGCGAGCTGCGAGCATTTGAAACTTGGAGATGCGCCGCAATGGGGAAAAAGGATTCTCAGCCAGTGTGGAATGTTGCGGATTGCAAGGGAGTTGTCTGAAACGGAAACGAGCTCCTTTTCTATATTTGAAGACGTCACCTGCGAAAGCCACGAGAAACCGACTTGGCGTCACATCGAAGTGCAAACGGAGGTTTGTTGTATTGGTTTTGTGTGAGTATGGTTTCAATTTCTTTTTGCTTCTTGTTATTGATGATAAGTGCCGTTTCGTTTATACTTCCTGTGATATTTTGAGGATTCATTCACTCAATCATTCCCGCCATCATATGCTGTGGATTCAGCTTCCGAAATAGAACTCCCTCATAAAAAAGGCAGTCCAGGGAACATTCTCCACCTTACACAGCTTCATGGTACTTCAAGAAATATTCCATTTCCTGGAAATTTGTCCTCTCCACTAACAGTAGCCTTCTGAAGAGATATTCTGAAGTATAAAGCGTAGAAGCCCAAATATATGGTACGTGAAAACGAGACCTTTACTCCGCCGTCATACCACCTTTTGTTTCCCTTTTTTATGATCACCGTAACTTCGCCGTATGCTTTTGTAATGCTCAAAACCAACAGGGGTCATTTACTTTGCGTTTTTGTTGCGTCTTTCACTGGTAAGTTAGTCAGCACCCCAATATTCGTCGTAACTGGACCCGTGTGCTTTCCCCACCTCAAGGGCAACCACAGGCTCTGACTTTAAGCATTCCCAAAAGTAATGAATAGAGCCCTGAGAATGATTCAGTCTGGTCCAGGTTCCTGACAACAGGTCCTATTCTCTTTGAGACTGCGTTCATACTTTGCATTAGCGTACGCCAGCGCTTCGAGGCATTTCCGCCGCAGTTTTGCACAAGCTCAAAACTGCCCGCGAAAACGCTCAAACGCAGGCGTACGCTGAAAGCGCCACCGATATTCACACTTTCCTCATCCCTCAAAACGTTGCTGTACGCTGGCGTACGCTAGATCGATACCTATACTTTCCTAGTGGCCGGCGCTGACGTATGTCGAAACGCTGGCGTCCGCTGGCGCAAAGTATGAACGCAGCCTGCTTGTTCACCTCAAAGACAGACGATTGCATACAGTGGGTATCGTTTCCAATGACGAATCTACAAGACTTCAATCTTCAGGAAAGAAAAATGGAAAAAAATAGAGCGAACATCGTGAGGACCCTCAGCAGCCTCAGCCAGGTGGGCTGTAGAACCTAGGGGGCGTCAGAACTGCCACATAGGAGGACCGCAGGGCCCCCGTTACTGACTGGGACACTGGGACTTAGCGGCTGCGGGTGAGCGCGCTTGAGCGCCTACTAAGTGCAAGCACTTTCAAAAGGAGTGCAGTTGTATCAGGAGTAGGTGGTATTCTTTTGGGAAAAGAATGTTGTTTTTTTAAACCAGGAAATTCGAAGTTTTTGATTTCTGATTTTCCGAAATATTCCTAGGCACTGTAGTGAAGTATTCAAGCGACTATTAATAAGTGTTACTCGAGAAGCGCAGAACTAAATTTGGGAATTTTTAATTCCACTCATTTTGTCCTCTCTTGACTTTCTGATAGCTGATTATTCATGTACGTCTACAACAATAACAACAGTGTTCCGATTTGAAATTTTCATTAATATATTAAGATTTCATGCGATCATGTGGCCCTTTCTACCGAAGTTTCGATTTCTTCTTGGTGGAGAAGAGGATTCGAAAGAGTGTCCCGATCTGGTCTTCTGGCGTGCAGTTGCAACACAACGAGCAAGCGAGCTCGATAATATACGGGAAGAGATTAGGGAGGTAAAGGTTTTTTTAATTCCCAGCAATAATAGTGCTTTTTTTTCTCTCAAAGGCTAGAACATAGGAGCATTATTTCTGCTTATTCATATAAGAGCAGGTTTATGTGCTGTTTGGTTTAGCGGGGGGGGGGGGCATTTCGCTATTTCGCTAGTTCTTTTTGATAGTTCGTGTTAACAAACAGCTCCCACTTTGGGAAAGACCTGTGAATTCTTGAGAAATTGCTCACTGGTACTTTGGTTACAGGAGTTTACCGGGCTTTCAAGATACAATCTTTGCTGAAAACTATTGGGTGCTCCGACCGAGCCTAACTGCTCCAAGAATGGTTCATAGCTAATAGAAAATATAAAATTCCGACGACACGCAGCCAATATTCTGACGTTCACGTACCGCACTCATAGACCGCACATGCCATCCTGGAAGACGGGGGGGGGGTCATCCTGGCGCGCCTTGACCGTAGATCCTCTCAAAGTGCTGCAACTGGAACACGCTACTTTCGGTCGACACGGAAATGGAAATTCTGCCACGCATTTCCCTTCAGCGACCGACTGCATTGTACTCCCCATTCTCTATATTCGTACGGGTAGCGAGGACTGCTCTTCTCTGTGCATGTCTTCTCAACGAATTTCTGAAAGTGCAGGTAGCCAACGTAGGCCACATTGAGTCGACTAGTATCTACGCATTTGAATCTCGTGAAAGCAGCATATTTTTTCACTTTTAAACTAAGCGCAGTAATAAAAATAATAGAGCGCAGTAATATTGAAACATATTCGTCTTTGCAGATCGAGTCGCTGACGTTAAAGAACATCATCGAAAAGCAAGCACTGGACAAGAAGCACGATGAACTGTATGGACAGTTACAGGAAATTCTCGAAAACACGAACGATGAAGAGGATTCAAACACCGCCGAAGAAGAAGAGCACAACCGACGGTAGTTTCCTGTTCCTCAAATGTTCCTTCGAATTAGTTTTCTTCAATAGAATTCCTTTTGCATGATCTCCATATCGAACTATGTTCCTTTTTATTTTCTGTCAGGAATTCTTATCTGGCCCTACTGCGTAGTGTGAGAATTTCCATTTTTTTATTCGATTCATCGCTGGGTTTACCTAACCAACTTGGCGAAAATATCGTTCGTAGAGTTGTAACAGTGGTTTCACTTTTGCCTTTGATTTCGTATTCTCGCTAAGATATTCTATGTTTTCGGGTAAGCAGAATATAATGTGCTGCAATTCCTGAACTGTATGTATGTAAAAACGTTGCTTCCTTGTTATTGTTTACTCACCATCTACTTGGTAGTTTGCATGTTTACCTCAGTTAGAAGTCACGTGCCTAATTCTGTTTTAAGAAATGGCTAGTTTACGAGTGGGACTCAAACAGTTCACGAGTTCCAATACTAATAGTCCGTCGATAAAAGTTCTGAATGCAAAGAAGGCTAATGCGGTTCAGAATCTCACCCCTGTGGCGGTACGTTTTTGCCTTCCTGTTTTTTATACACTCTCGAGATACTGTACGCTATGTTTATTTCAGGGAAAAGGCGACATAAAGCGGAAAGTGACGCCTGCAGTTATTGTTGAAGGCAAAGAAAACCAGGAAACGCAGGCGAATGTTGAAGTGCGTGCTAAGTTTTCTCTCGTTTATGCATATCTTCATTTTTTTCGTTGCGGAATCCCTAGTTCCTCGCGCAACTTCGAAAGTTATTCATTATTCATAAAGACTACCTCATTCTCCCATTGACGAATAGAATTCTGATGCATGTGGAGAAGTTTGTTGTGGGTAGTGCCCGAAGCAAGTTTTTTGAACGCCCTCCAAGGTAAGGTGAACATTCATTAGACGGGAAGAATCCGCGACCGTGGAAATGTCGCGATTTGGGGTTATCTATGATTTGGTATTACGTACAGGAATATATGCATATCGATGTGGATAATCCACTATTCTGCAAAATATGCGATTCGTGAGAGTCAGTGGCAGAAGGTGAGATCAGGTTTGGTGAGTGGTGGCTCCACCGATTTACGGATTCCCTTAACTGTTCTCTTGCCGCCAGTTCATTCCGGATTGCGAACTCCGTTCCATTGCAGTCTCCAGCTTTCGACTTCATGAAATCAGCGTTATTGTAAACTTTGCAGTTTTTTTACTGTGCCAAAGAGCTTGTTAGGTGGACGATTTTATTGGAATTGGCCAGTCTTTCGAGTAGATCTTCATCCTTAGAGACTTGATCATGGCTCAAGGTTTAGATGTTGCACCCTCTATACCGCCAAACACCTCGACATCCAAGCGTTTTTGACGAAATTCAGGAAAACTACCAAGAAACCCGAACGGAGAAACGAACTTACCAGTCCACCCCGCAGGAGTGGAACGACGCCACTTGCTGTTAGTTGTAGTTAGTATGTGAGACACATTTTGCTGACCCCATACAGCAAGTATTTATGAAGTGCGCTTGATGTCAAGCACAGAATTCTGGCATTCGAGACTGAAATTTCGGCTAGAAAAGCGCTAGAGGCATTCTGGATCTCCGCAAGGAATCCTAGGATGAACAACCGAAATGAGTGTCTGTCCATTACAAATGACCTCTTGCCATTTATGCCGCATTGCGAGCTATCGATATGAACTATGAGAATGAGGAATGAATGATCCCCAGCTATAGTTGCTGTATAAGGACAGCGTAATATGTCCCGCTTACTAAGTGCAACTAACAGCGAGTTACGTCGTTCCGCTCCTATGGTGGTGAATCGGTGTTTCTCCCATTATTCTTTTTCGGTAGATCTCCTGAGATTTCGTCAGAACCGCTATGGTGTCGAGGAGTTTGACGGTACAAAGAGTGCAATGTCTGAACCTTGAGCCATGTTCAGGTTTCTGAGGACGATGATCCAGTCGTAATGTCAGGCACACTCCAATAAAGTCTTCCACCCAGCAACCACCTCGGCACAGTAAAGTAAAACACAGTTCAGCACACGTTTGTGAGATACAATGTTTAGGTCAAAGCCACTCACGCTCAGACTGATGTTACGACAACTAAAGAAGCGCCTCCTATTACTAAGGAGGTACTACTTTCAAATCAATAGCAACAAGTCAATGCTTTTTAAAGCCAACTCCTTAACTTGTTATTTAAGGACCTGTTATGCGAAGAACCAACATCTTCATACTGGCGTGGTATGGCAGAGAGACTAGAGAAGGAAATCGATATTGAATTAGAGAATAGTTTTAATGTGAGTTAAGGCTTTTTTCTGGAAAATTAGCCGATCAACTTAATCCCATCAAGAGGGTTATAGACACTGAGGTTGATCCCAGGCAGGGCTTGAACCTAAATCTCACACTTTGGCTTGTGTACTAACCAGCATCGCCAGGGCCGTATTTCACCCTCTCAGTTCAGAAGTGTTCTCTTTCATAGGTTTGCAGTTCCTACACGTTAGCTCACACATCAAGTCCATTACACATAAGTGTACGAATACCTTTCGTCAGCTACTGAGTTTTCCAGAAGTCGCTCGAACTGGATAGATCATATGGAGAATTGGAAGAATCGAAAAATCGTCTCAAGGTTCTCATGGACGTCATGGATGACGTTCTTAACGATGATCAGAACGAAGAAGTAAACGACAAGGACGAGGAGAAAAATGAGTGATTTGTAGCTCTTCACAACATTGCATTCCACGCATTGTTTTTTCTAAACTTCTCACACAGTCTGTTCTTTTATCTTGTATTATTCGCTGTCCAACTCCTCTTGTTAATGTTCGTGTCCTGTGGAACATATTCTTCTCCTGTGGCTTGACTGTGTGAATCGCTGTACCGATTTTTTTTTCTTAATTTGCCTTTCATTTTGATATTTTTTTCCATCGTATTAACATTCATTTGTTGTATTGGTGGCGGGTATGCTTGTGGAAATCGAAAGTCAAGGAACGTGACTCATTTGAAGCATTCAAGACTTTCACATGAAACCCGAATATGTCTAGTTCTATTTTCATTAAATGAGGTGTTTGCGATCTTCTTGGATGTTCGAACTACTGTTAGGACGCAGTTTTATTTTGGCTATTCTTAGTTTAGCTTAGCCACCACTAAACGAGTTCAGAGAGGTCTCGGAATTACAAAACACAAGTCGAAATCCTTAGCGAGCGTGCTAGGCCTGAGCTTCAGACCACCACTACTGACCACCCTGGTGTGGCCTTGAGCCTGTGTAGCTCTTGACCCAGCGGCGATGGGCGATGGAGGGCCGGCCAGTAGGTAGGGAAGCGCGTTGCGAATCATCGTAATAGTGAGGCATTCATCTTTCTTGTCCAGTCTGAGCTGTGGCGCGTATCCAAAAATCAAGAACATCGAGGGAGTGGCGAGGAAGCCGAGGGAACCAAGTTTCGTGCCCAGCTCTTAGATTCCGCGGTCCTTCCTGCTTTAAAGGCAGTTGGCACGAAAGAATGTTGAAACGGTCAAAATCCGGCGAAGAAAAAAGCCTCCGTTCTCAGTGACTTGAAAATCGATTTCGGACGAGTTTCCCGTACGGCATCTTGCCAATCACCGCTACCGAAGATACGGCTGCATATGTGTACCCATGTATGCATGCAGCATCACGGCCGCTTCATACCAGTCCCTTCGCTTCATAATTTGTTGCCGTCAGCAAATGAATGAATACGAGCGTCAGGAACGGTCGTCCATTTGTGGGCGGGCGCGGCGGGTGTTTGGGACGTAAAGTTGTGGCTTGATAGGGCCCTTGTAAGGGCACCTTCCTCGGGGAGGGGAACCGCAATGCAGCGCCTGCCCAGGGTCGCAGAATTCTGATAAGCCAGTCGTATAAATCCTCCATCTGTATGGCGATTTATCGTGCCAACTGCCTTTAACTTATGTCTCGAATACTCGTAAGCAGGATGAGCTTGTTGTCGTTCAACG
Organism: Cooperia oncophora; assembly: GCA_036418165.1. Classification (NCBI taxonomy): domain Eukaryota; kingdom Metazoa; phylum Nematoda; class Chromadorea; order Rhabditida; family Trichostrongylidae; genus Cooperia; species Cooperia oncophora. Next base: position 12,164 of record MU929232.1, read on the forward strand.
CGCCATCGGAGGATCCATGCTCGTAGTTTCCCGCTACACGCAAAAAGAGAGAGAGGAATTTGGTGTATTGCACTCTGCCAGCGATCAGCATTAACGGACGCGGCGCACACATTTGGGCCCCAAGATTTCGAAGATCAAGTGAGAGGGGCACGTCACGCATTACGAATGTGAACGCTGGATCAGAGCGATTACCGACTGTCCAGGGGGTATCACACGAACACCTGGACGACCGCGCCAACGGAGGCGTTACTCGGTGTCTGCTCGAGCAACTCGCTACTGATCAACGGAAGCACAGTAAATTTCCAAAATTCGCGCATTGAAACTTTGGGGCTTCGCTTCAAATCCTCACAGTGACTCACTCGCAATACTCGCCGGTGCGTAGCTCGTATTATGGCCATAACATTTCTGTGACCACCCAGCGGTCCGCAGGCGCTCGAGTTTTCCTCGAACCTTCTAGGTGTTCCTTCACCCTGGAACAAAGTGGTCGCACAGTTTCGCCAAAGTACACGTCCCTGCAGAGGCTGCATGAGATGATAATTTGGTGATGAGAGGTGTTTGCGTGTTCTGTGTTTTAAAGATAGTTCGTTGTGTGTTTTCACTTGACAAGTGTTGTCCGCTGCATTATACACCATGAAATCATCAGATGCGCTAAAACGGGAGGGAGACAAAGTCAGTTCACGCGGGCGGGCGGGAAGTTGGATCATGTCATGGCGAGCGGAATATGGAAGAGACCCACGCTATCAAGCATCGACTGCAAGTAGAGCCTCGGGCGTTTTGTCGGTCTAGGCCCTCTCCGCACTGGGACGCAAAATAATGATAAACATTGATGTCATCATTGAGTGGGTCGGGTGGAAATATAATGAGTATATACAGGCTCCATGCATGAATTTTTGGATGTATGGGACCTACTTGTCGTGCTCAGTGCAGAAAAGAAGGTTTTGCAGCGCGCCGCCTTTGGCAACTAAGGTCTTGGGGACGGCTTGTGCTGGCCCATCGAACCCCCGTCGGCGTTGATGGATATTAAGACATCCAATATGTGTTAAAAGCGTACTGCTGGCGATTTTCATGGAGTCCTGTAGAACTGCTCCGGAGCTTCAGTTTGGCTATATCGTTATATGTAGCCGAATAATGGAAAATAGAAGTGCTCAAGGCGCATTGCGACGATAAAGGAGTAGTTTGACCTGTTCACCTCATCCTATTCAGCTTGCATTCGAAACCATCTCTGCCGTCTGTCTGCTGTCCGGAATTTCAGTAATCCTGGAAGAATCTCTTGTAGGTGCCAGGTGAAGCCTATAATATAACAGGAGGGGCGTATTCAGGATGCACCAAGTATGTAAGAACGGGCTAACACAAGCTAAGTCCAGCTCTTGGCGGGAAATTCTGAAGGCTCTCGTAAGTATGTAGCTATTGAGCGTGTTACTCGCATTGAGGTTCCTATTCCAACAGTGAAGTGATGGGTGGATTGCAATGTATCATATCGTGGATTACGGGGAACGTACTGCTGCTCAAGATACGATGAGACAGCGTCCACCAGCGACCAGCAGCGTATCGAGGGCTAGGGAAATATAGGTATCGATCTAGCGACCAGCAGCTTCCAGGAGTGGAGAACATGGAGCGATAGAAGGATAGCAGACAGCTGGTAGAGTATGGGAGGATAGAAGGATAGCATATGGGAGGATAGAAGGATAGCAGAGTGCTGGTACGAGTATGAGGCGAGGAAGGCCGCATGCTGTCTGCTATCCTCCCATCCCCCCTACTTTCCACTTCCGGACGCTGGTGGTCGCTAGTGGACGCTGATGGTCGCATGTGGACGCTGGTGGACACTGGTAGACACTGCTGGTAGCGACATCGACAACTAAACTCCTCTAGCCTTCAGTCGCTGCTGGTTGCTAGATCCATGTCCATACTTTTCGTGTCGCTGACGCTGCCGGACCCTCGGAACGCTAGTGCTCGCTAGTGGGCTCTGCCGCAAATCATGAACGCGACCTTAGCGCCACTGACCATATCGTCACGCGTTCCATAGCACTTTCAAGCACATTATACTGTAAGTTTATGATACAGAGTAAAGCACAGCTGGGAGATCTCCATCGGAGGTCCAACTCGGTGGTGAGGAGGGGAGGGGAGTCATGCGGTCACTTCCACTCTTGAGAGCAGTTTTTTCAACGTGCGAGAGAAATATCTACCGTTGTTCATTCTCACGTGCCAAGTGCGCTATTCCTGTCCCCTTTAGTCGGCGACACAGCAAAACTACTCCTTCTGTTGGTTGATGGGAGGTGTGCCCCTCTACCCCCCTCCCCTCCCTCCCACGCTCGACGGGGAATTTCAGAACAAATTACAGAGAGGGAAGGAAAACTGTGAAAGGGGTGCCTGATGGAGGGAAGCCGATGTGGGTGGAGGCAAACTCCTGGAACTGAAAAATCCCTTCAGTAGCTGCTAAGGTTTCGAACCTGTATGGAATGGATCGAGTACAATGAACCCTTTCGACAGCCACATATCACTGAAGCCTCGAACAAGTGGTTTGCTGATCTTCTTATCCCCAGGTTGTTACAACACTCTGAGCCCCTCTCATACGTGACAGGAAGAAAAAGGGCCGTTGCTGACGCACTTTTTATCCACGTGATATTTGAACAACCAGAGAACAGGCAACTGCGACATCAGTAACTAGGGCCAGAAGATGGGTGGAATCTGTTGATCTAGTTGGTTGTTCAGTCAACACACCAACAATTACAACAAAAATATGTATGACGATCAGTCATCGGCTGTCATTACGTAGGAAACCGGAATCACATAATTTTTGCAATTTTGCGTTGGCCATGCTTTGCAAAAAGAGTAACGAGACAGTACTATGTGACTGTTCCATCGCCTGAAATCATGAAATGTGAGAAATGAAAATAAGTTTTTTACTAGGTCTTAGTGTAGTGCTGTACCAGATTCTTCATAACCCAAATGCTCGAACAGACGCTTTCAAAGATCCATCCTGGAACAAAACATTCCATTAGTCCAAGACTTATAATTCATGCA
>MU929344.1:0-14380 GCA_036418165.1 Cooperia oncophora
GCCTCATTCCCGGCGAGCCCCTTATAAGGCTTTGGAGAGCATCAGCAATGCTCATCGAGGTATCGCCGGTTACAAAACAACGCCACTTGCGCTCGTGGCGCACTATAACCGCATAATATAGGCCAAAGATCATCCACTACTAGTTTGTCCTCTTCAACAGCCATTGTTCATTGTTGCAGTCAGGGCACGCCATCGTTGTGATGATCACAACGGGGGTCGTATCGTATTTGACCGCGAGGGAGGGGGGTCGTATTTGGTCGTTGTTGGGAGAGGGACTGCCAAAGATCTATACAACTACTATTTCCGATAGTTGAAAATGATAGTTAAATCCTGACGACCTCCCCCTCCCCCCGCTCGACAGCAAAATTTTAGGGGAACGAGAAAATTTTCCGGAAATTCCGAAAAAAGTGGGGAAAATATGAGACCGCTCGACAGAAAATTCTTGGCTGAATAACTGGAATTTTTTTGGGAAAAATGGAAAAAGTGGTAGGAAGTTGGGAAAATCTAGGAAAGTGGTAGGTAGCATGGAGGGGATCGTATTTGAGGATGGAATTAGGGGGTCGTATTTTCCAGGAAATGATCACAACGCGACGGCGTGCCCTGGTTGCAGTGTGCCATCTGCAGAACAGATATGTAGGTGGCTTTTTGAAAACTCTTAAAATCCAACACACTGCTCTGTCGGTACAGGCGCCGTGCTGAACTCGATTCTTCATAATCAGACAGAAGCACCCGAAGTATCTACTACGTCATATAGTCAAAATCCAGGCTCAACCCTTCTCATGCTGATTATTTGAACGCAGAGCACCCACTCCGTTGGAGACCACCATCAGACTGTTGTTGAATAAGGTGATGTAGCCGTACAAAGTAAAATTGACGGATCACGAATCAGAAGGCAAAAGAGCAAATGTTTTGGGAAAAAGACTTGAAAGGTGTGATTGCACCTTCTTCCCACTTACTTCGTGTGGCTATGTCAACAGAAGCAGATCAATTCCAGCCCGGCGCCTCGGCACATGTCATGAGAGGAAAGTCCAAGCTCGGCAGGAGTACTTTTCAAAGTAGACTCTGTTCCCTCCTTATCCAACTTTCCAGGCGATTCAACTCGAAAATGCTGCTATCTTTTTGTGAAGACGAATCTAAGGTTCAAAACGCTTATTGTTGATGAGAAGTGGCAGCACACGAAAATCGGGCGAAGATCAAATCTCGACTAAAAGATCGATACCACCAAACCCCCCACCGTATATATAGAAAAAAAGTACTTCTATGTCTCCGTTCATGGAAAAAGCTATTTGCGTAAAAGCATCCGCATATTTCAAGGAGCTCATAAATTCTTACTAGCATATGCGCGCCTTAGCTTTCGCAAACCCGGTTGAATAGGGCTGGCCCAGAAGTCTAAGGGATGTCATGATGTATGATAATCAGGATCCTAGCGTCACATCGGGCAGTGCTGCCGCTTCTAAATGTTAGGGGGAGATGGAAAACAAGCTCTCAACATCATGAGATAAGACATCCGATTGATGAGAGAAAGAAGTTCTAAAAACAATATGGCATTGTCGCAACTCAGCGATAAGGCAGGGCCTAAATCACCCTGGTCCACCAGGTTGCCCGATTGCGTGCCATAAAGCACATAGTAATGAACCGAAACACGGGTGCATGGTTGTTGAGTCTATTAGTGCTGGAAGAAGACCACTTAAGGCGAGAATGTGGAAGGTTTCAGCAAAACAAGACTAAGACGTTGTTGGGAGGACTTCTCGTGAAAAAGTTTCTAATAGAAACAAGGCAAACATCGGAATACATGGATCATTTTTCTAGGCGTCAGTTGCACTGGTGTGCAGTCTTCTAGTCTATGGAAGTGAACCCATGATCGCCTGGAGATTAATTAGTTGTGCTGTGGATTATCAACCATACGGAAGACAAGCAAACTATTATCTAGCTTTGCTCGCTTTTCTTGGTACTCTTCATGTCTTTCACATGCTTTGGATCCTTGAATTTGGTTTTGATGTGAAACATTTACTTTGTTTTCCGGAGTAGAGGCTATCTTTCGCCATGACCACTTGAAATCTACCAATGTAGCGCAGAGGGGAATGCGAAATCACTTTCATACCGCTAAATTAAAAATGTTTCATCAACGGCTGGTTCATTTCGCTGAGCATTTGCATGAAATATAGTCGGGTTTTAGTGAAAAACCATCGCTATCCCACTATTACCTCCATAAATCAAAAAAGTCCCTTCGTTGAAATTTTGCCTGCATAAGTTGCTCAATACCCTGATCACGAATACGATATACGTTACTGCCGCTGGAGCCGCTTGGCGCCAGTGAGCACCACTTTGTCGTCGCTTCCCATCTCAGCGAAATTGATTAACTCTTGTATGGGGGGATTAATTGACATCCTGATCACGAATATGACATTCATTCTTGGCGCCGACATCAATTTCGGACTCTCTGATCGTCTGCGCTCTGCTAGGGCGAACCTGGCGGGAAAGAAATCACTGGTCCCATGCTCAGCCTCAGCGCTAAATTACGCTGGTGTCGAGGAAAGAATGTGATTCTCGTTATAAAATTTCCTGCTATGCGAGTTTTCGCTGATTCTGGCGAGAAGATCGCGCCAAATCGGCGCCGTTCAGCGCCAGCGCCAAAGATGTCATACTCGTGATCAGGACCACGAATAACACCTATAGGCGGAGTTTCAGCGGAGTAAAAAACAATCGAGTTTCTGGAGCAGTGATAGTGAAATAGTGTCTAAAAATATTCAGAAGATGTTTGAAAATGAAGAAGAGGATAGAGCAACCAAAAACTATAACTCGAAGTCCCTTGCGTGTCCCAGCGACTTTGCAAATAAATGTGGACTCACAGAGTACGCCACATCTTAGAAAATAAGGTATTCATTGTGGCCTGACATTTCGACCATCACAACCCTGAGCATGTACCAAATATTGGAAGAATTACTGTTCACTCCAAGCCCCTTGTAAACTTTAGCCAGCAACATCGTGTCAATAATCCACGACATGGATACAATGAAAACAAGGCAGGACGTCTTGAAATTGTAAAAGTAGTAGCGTCAAATGCAACATACGAAACACCTTACAAATGGAAAAGTATCAAGAACTAACCTTCGTTATTTTGGCTACTTGCGTCGGTTTTCTCCAACACCTCCCCATTTTCGTCGTAATGTTGGATGGTTGGTATCTTGCAGTTTGGCTGGGTGTTCTCTGTGCCCTTCATTGTAAACGATGAAAATGAATCAGGTCGACTCATCATCAATGGAGATTCGTCATCCTCGTCGATGATTGCCGAATCAGAAGCACCATGGAAGTGCAGACGTCGGGAAGGCGATGACCTTACGAGTGGATTGCTTAGCATCTTGCAACCCCCCGAGTCACCTAGAAACGATAAATTTCTTTGTTAAAAAGATCTCGAACTTCGAACTCAATGTGCGAGAACATTAACAGAGTGGTTAACCCTTCTAGCCGCGAACCTAACACATCGATCATGCCGTAGCGAAAATAGCAACACTTATAATTAGAGCGAAATGTTAAGTGGATAAGTAAAAACACAAGTCCTGGGAAATAAGAAGCATAAGGTTTATGGACGATCTTGAGAGATAAAGGATAAAGTCTTCGCCGTTGATCAAACCCCTTTGTGGGATGCGGCACGCATTCTACTTCCATTCAGAATCGTAGTGGCTTATTGAATGCGATGTGGCAATGACTTGCGGTGGCCAGCCGATGTACAAGTCAGTGTTTTATCCTCCCAGACGAATCTGGTACCAATGTACCGTCCCCGGAGGGTAGAAAACATCTTTTGCCTGAAGCGGGAGCCAGTCAGGGAATTGATCCCAGAATGCGCATGGTAAGGGTGCCACTTGCCACTACACCACCTCCACCTCATTAACGATTCTATCCCTTCTAATTTTCAGACTGAAAGTTTGCAGTGATGTGCAGGATGATGTTTAAGCGTCCCGAAAAGCGATCGCGGTACCTGGTAACGGAGTAAAGCCTACCTGCAAACTAGATGAAAATAAAAGTCTCGAGAGATTGTGAAGATCCTTTCAGTCACCAATTTTAAAACAGCCACTCACTAACTGAGTAACGGCGGAACAAGAGATCTTTAAAGAAGGGGGTGGGGTGTTTAGGAGCGGGACAAGGGTAAGCTAATGCCGGAGTCAAAACATACCAGGGCCTCAATATTAATAACCTTCTTGTTCATACAGGACACTCCACTTTGGTTTCCCATTCTATTAGAGTATGTTGCCTACCGCTGCCTGCTGAAAAGCTATGGGAGATTTTTCTATCCAGTATAAGGTATGTCCAAAGGATGAACATTACTCAAAAAAGAACCCCTTCGAAGTTATCAGTATACGATCCTGTTGCTTTACAGGGTCCGATTACTGACCATGTGCCAATATTTGCACCAAATGTTAATAAAAGAAGGGATGAAATCGCAACAGTAAGCAAGAGGTGTTGATGTGCTTTTTTCACTGCAGTTTCTTTCCAGGCCGATAAAGGCCCGGAACCTGTATGCGAGGAGCACACTAAGTAAAGTATCAGCCGCTGCACAGGCCTTCCCATCTATCATTTCCTACCAACTGGTTCGCAGCCGTTGTTGGTACTTGAAAGTCCAACTATTCACGAAACGTCCATCTCTCCTTTGGTTACAGAAGAATTTTTGACTTTTTTCTTCAAATTCCCGCAAGCACAGGGGATTGCTGAGCGGTCTTTCTGGAAGAATGTCGGTCGTCCGAAATCTATCGTCCGGTGAGGAATCGAAATGTCGCGCCAAAAGCAAAAAAATAATCTTCACTTTGATGAATGTCTGGACATAAAGACGAGAAAGCCTTCGAAACGCATTGGGCGGACTGAGCCGGTGATTAGACTGGCACTCTTCGGAACGAAAAAAGGCGATAAAGAAGGTGAAACATTCCAAAGATAGATGAAGGCAGTTGGCAAGGTAAATCCTGCAAGACGAGTAGGACTAATACTATGGAATTCCGCGACCCTGAGCAGGCGCTGCATAATGCCTTTTCCAAGGAAGGTGCCCTTATAAGGGCCCTATCAAGCCACAACATTCCGACCCAAACGCCCGCCACGCCCGCCCGCCCACAAATGGACGACCGTTCCTGACGCTCGTATTCATTCATTTGCTAAGCAAATTATGAAGCGAAGGGATTGGTATGAAGCGGCCGTGATGCTGCATGCATATATGGGTACACATATGCAGCCGTATCTTCGGTAGCGGTTATTGGCAAGATGCCTACGGGAAACTCGTCCAAAATTGATTTTAACACAGTGAGAACGGAGGCTCTTTCTTCGCAGGATTTTGACCGTTTCACTCCGTTCTTTCGCCATTTCCCCACTATATAGCGCCCTACTAGCATTTTAGGCCGAGCACCAAATCATCGTGCCATCTGCCTTTAAGGTCATTTTGTTACACTTGCATAAATTCACTACACCGAGATATTCAGTCACTTTTTTGGCTTAGAGGAGGCAATAGAATGGTATTTCTTGAGAGTGTAACATTCAACAAACTTTTGGCATCGTTTCTTGTTCACTGTGCCACGAATGACCCCTGAACAACACGAATACACGCCTTTGAAGGGAAATTGCCTGGCGCCCGCGCGACGGACGCCAGCGAGCGCTACAGACAATTCTGGCGCGGATACCGCGTATGGGCAAGCGCTTTCAAGCTCAAGCATATTTGTTTCAGATTAGGGAGTCAAATATCCTGCGGACAAGTTCTCAACGAGTTTGGTGCTTTGAAGAGTTGGCTCAATGGCGGCTTAGGTCACGAAAACGTCATATACGTGTTCGTGAAGTCAGCCTATCCTCGGAGACAAAATTCTGGCCAAATCTACCGCTAAAGAAAAACCTCGGTCAAACTCTTAATCAAGTCCTCCTTCTTAGGGTTCATATGATGATTAAGCTGACCACGGTAGCGTAACGTGCTGATCCTTGCAAGTGAAAACACTGAGCCCTATGACAACACCTTAGAACCTCTGACGTTACCATCTGTGGATGATGGCAGCTCTTAAAAACATCCCGCACCGAAGCACTTACTCAAAAGGTAGGACAACCAAATGTTAGAGAACGCAGAAAAGTAGCGCGTTTGGCCACGGTTAGGAGTGGCGCTGGCCACGCAGCAGGAGGCGGAGTATCATATGAAACCAAGGTATCATTACCTTCCAACCTTGTTCCCGTGCAGTTTCTAGAGGAGAAATGACAAAGCGACATAGTACTGGAATTACAGACCCATTCACCTCGCACATGGCGAGGATACCACGGAGGTGAATGCACAGTTCATCTTCGAAAGGTACATTGTTCGTATTGTCAAGAACACCCTGAATAACGCCCCAGACCCGCACGAGTATTCGGAGAAGTGGAAAATTGCTGGGAAATTACGCGAACGAGAGACTAGAGACCAATAAAGGCTGGGAAACAACAGCTTAGAATCGATTCCTTGGCGAATGAACACAGTTCATACATACCACATCATACATACCACCTGTACATAGTTATAGGAGCCCTGAAGTATCTTGTTCCCGGGTCGGTGAGACACCCTTCGCGGTGGCGTACCTTCGGCTCATGACGGGCGTCCTGGTCGTCGAGTCGCGCGCAAAAACAGGACAAGCTCAAGTAGTGGCAACCTATACAAGGAGCAGATCCCACCCAATAGATTATGGAGAAATCTGCCTCGAAGAGAAAAATCGCATTAGCTCAACGCGTTTACGAGACAACTTCTCTAGCGCTCAGTAATTAAATAACGACTGACGTTTGACTAATACTCTATTTCAGGTGCTAACTCTTTTTTTGATTGTAGGCAAAGATGAAAGGCCAGTTAGAATACCTTTCATTGGATATCGCCACTGAGTTCACTCCTATTCGTAGGTAATTAGCCTTCACACTGAATTAGAAAAGAGCAGGAAAGGAAGAGGGAGAAACAGATGATCAAGTTCATAAAATTATGGTACCACCTATTAACGTGGTTCCAAAGAGAAAACTCCGAAGAGGTTTAATTAGGTGGAGTTTGTAGACTCTCCACCACAGTGTTGCCGGCTTTACTCAGACACGGTCTTCTTTTTTCAGCACTCTGTCTACTATGCGTGGGGAAGGTAAAAAAGCTTTATGAACCTTTCCTCTCTCGCTTACTGGTCTTACTGAGTTTTCTACTCAAGACTCCTTCACCAAGATATCTATATTCCTGACTTTCATGAGATTGGATGAATAAAAGATGATATTTACAAGCTCGCTTTAGAAGAGCAATACCAGAAGGTGAGCAATACCAGTCCGATGATGTGAACGGCGCCCGATCTATTTAAGTACCCGACGGCGTAGGTGTGAAGTATGTGCTGAAGCAGTGAACCCTCGCACCTGCGAAAGTTTTCACTAAGAAGAAGAGTATGTGCCAATAATATGAAGAATATGTGACGGCATGGATCATATGGTTGGAGTATGTGGATTGAGAAGTGTCGCTATCAAGATTCCCGCTGAGATGATGGTGTCGTATGACTGTTTTTTCAGTAGATTTCTTTGAAAATGTCGAGGTCGTTATGGTCGTACTTCGTGCACGAACGATGAGCACTTTCTGCTCAGTTCGAATTCAGATAAGCTTTCTGAGTCAAACTAGAGAAAAATCTAGGCCTTGTTAAAGTGAGGCATCTTTTTCTTGCGCTTTGTACAAATCTATTGGAAAATCTACCGGCACCGCGTTCAACTGCGACACCGACATCGGAAGAATTGAGAAATGACTGCAGAAAGCTCAAAATTTTACTGAATAAATGTTACCTCAATTGTGATCGAGCCACGAAAGGATCGTTTCAGTCAGTTGTCTCCCCTAAGCTTACATCTGCTTCGACAAAATCTTATGTTGACGTGAAGTAACGCATTTGGCAAAGAGTAACATCGAGGGACTTCTCTAACAGAGATGGACTCCATTCTTTGAAGAGAGAAATAGTCATGGGACAACCTCAGAAAGAATATAATTGTGTCTGTGGAGAGGTTCAAAGTTCAATAACAGGGCATGTGATATAGGCGACACTCTGGACGAGAGTGCCCTCTTGAATGGAGATCCCTCGCTGACGAGCAGCATCTTCCAGCATAAATAGGTAAGGAACAGGGCTCTCAAATAGACGTTATAAGTAAGCTTCCTGTTCAAATGAGTCCCGAGAAGGCAATTTCAGGCTTAGGAAGTGATCCCGATTCTTAATGCTGCACGCCTAGGACTATCTCGGAAAAAGGCGTGGAGCAGTGCCAATAATGTGACAACGTGATACATGAAATGGAGGGTGAGACATGAACAATATCAGGTTGTCCCCAGCTTCATTGTAACGCATTTTCGTGGGGTGGAAGTGGTACAAATATGCGGCTGTGGATTTGCCCGCAATGTGAACGTAGAGGAAAGGCAGCGAGGCTTACCAGGGAAGCATGGTAGGCCGAAGTGGCCGTTTACTAAGTCAATTAAGTGGTCTGCCTCTGGTCTGCAACTCAATTGCAATTCAACCAGAATCCTACAACTACTGTGACGTTGTGAATTCGCTGACCCTGCCAGCTCATCTCAGTCGTTATCACTATCTGCGACCTAACGAGCATGTTCCCATCAGATCAAATTTAACGCCTACCAGTTTGAGCCCTCTACGGCTGATTTGGAGGAAGTCATGAATTTCCGGTCACACACACACACAACACACACCACACACACACACATACACACACACACTACACACACCATCAGACAAAACTTATGCGGCAGTATATACTATTATGCACAGCGCCTCGCTTAACGCCGGCCGCGGTTCCTGATACGGGCACGGCTCGCGCCGGGGGGTTGCGGTTCGCCGCGCGTACCTTCTTTTTTTTTTTTTTATTATTTTTTTTTTTTTTTTTGCCTCACATATTCGTAGAACTCAGCTGATATCTTCTTTTGTTCTTGTAACCTCCACTTTTTTTTTCCGGTGTCTGATGTGTTCTGGAACCGTTCTGCAGTTTTTGTCTGGCTCCGCCCACCTCGAAACAGGCTCCGCCCCAATTTTTTGTGCCCCACAATCCTCACTGGCGACCCTCTGCTGACCTTAAAGGCAGTTGGCACGATGGTTTCCTACTTAGCCTAAAATGCTAGTAGGGCGCTGTATAGTGGGGAAATGCGAAAGAACGGAGTGAAAAGGTCAAAATCCGGCGAAGAAAAAGCCTCCGTTTTCAGTGACTTGTAAATCGATTTCGGACGAGTTTCCCGTACGCATCTTGCCAATCACCGCTACCGAAGATACGGCTGCATATGTGTACCCATATATGCATGCAGCATCACCGCCGCTTCATACCAATCCCTTTGCTTCATAATTTGCTCAGCAAATGAATGAATACGAGCGTCAGAAACGGTCGTCCGTTTGTGGGCGGGCGGGCAAGGAAGGCGTTTGGGACGTAAAGTTGTTGCTCAATAGGGCGTTATAGAGGTACCCTCCTTGGAAAAGGCTTCACGCAGCGCCTGTCCGAGGTCACGGAATTCTGTTAAGCCAGTTGTACAAATCCTACACCTGTATAGCGATTTATCGTGCCAACTGCCTTTAACACAGTTTTCCGCGTTCTTACGGAGTGCTCCTCCCTGTGACCGTTTTGCAGACCTTTTTGTCTGGTTCCGCCCACCTCGAAGCAGGCTCTGCCCACAACGTTTCTGCCCCACGTCCTCACTGGCGACCCTCTGCTGACCTTAATCCACGTTATTTCAGGTCTTTGAAGTGCTTTGAAAGAGTTTTGGAGGAATTTTTGTCTGGCTCCGCCCACAACATGTATACCCCACATTTCTCAATCGGCAACCCTCTGCTGACCTTAATCCACTTTTTTTCCCGTGTCTGGAGTGCTCTGAAACTATTTTACAGATTTTTCGGCACTATTCAACTATTACTACCCCAGATTTCCGGAAACGGGCCGGATTTTGATCGGCTTTTTCTACGGGGGTGGATTTGGCTGAAAGTCGGGTTTCTTAGGCGGTAATGCGACTTTCCCTGAACACGAATATCTTATCCCGGCTTTCCTCTCGAACGCCTGGCGCCGCGCACAGGCGCCGCGCCAAAGTTACCCTCAGATTCACGAAATTCGCCTGAAAACTTGAAGTCTAGGGTAGTTTGGCCTTCCTTATTACGAATATCACATTCCTTGCGGCTTAAAACCGCTCCGCTTCCGCGCTACGGGCGCCGGCGCCAAAATGCCCCCAAATCACTGGCGCCTATGGCGCGGGCGCCAGGCAATTTCAGGCCAAGTGGATGTGATATTCGTGTTCAGGAGGTCGAATTACCCCTAGAACCCAACTTTCAGCCAAATCCACCCCCGTAGAAAAAAGTCGATCAAGATCCGGCCTGTTTTCGCAAAACTGGGGTAGTAATAGTTGAATAGTGCCGATTTTTCTTCTAACTCCGCTCAAACCGGAGCAGACCCCGCCCACAATGTATGTGCCCCACAGTCCTCACCGGCGAAACTTTGCCGACTTGACGCACGTTTTTCCGGTCTTTGCAGTGCTCTGGAACCGAGCTGCAAACTTTTAAAATGAGTATCTTCTTTGCGTTTAAGCGCAGCTCCGCCCCCACTGAGAGCGCGCGATCTGACACAAACATATTTTGATGCGTGCCCAATATCGCAGCATATTTTGCATTCTCTGCATTGATGCTTTTTGCACGGCCTTCTGAACGCTCATCGCGAACCGAGTTACTGAGTTTTATGCGAAGCACCGCCCACCTTGAGTACGCCCCGCCCATTTTGGATGTGTCTGCCACAGTTAGTCTGGCGACTCCTTACTAACCTTATTCCCTTTTTTCCCATCTTAGGCTGCTCCGGAAGCGAATTATGAACATTCTGGAACCCCAAAATTTCAGCGAGTGCCCCGCCCACTGTGGGCGGGGCTTCGCATAGGTCAAGTGTGCTTTTTTATTTCTTGTCCCATGCTCTACCCATCCCCACCTTGACCCGACCTCTCCAAGTCGTTCTTCAGGTCGAACCGAATTTCCGGACAGACAAACAAACTTACAAACTTACAAACAAACAAACAGACGAAGCGAATTATATATATGGGGTGATATATACTCCACAGGAGAACTCCGCAACTTAAACAAGCGCACAAACAGATAACAGATAAGGAATTCCTAATCATTGTGCAAAGGCAAAACAGCTTATATACATCTCGTTTCAACTTAACTTCCCTCAAGAAGCAAGCACTTGTCAAAGACCTTGTCTTCCCAAAATTCGCAGGCTACTAAAATAAGGCCGAATACAGCAGTGCTCGCCTAACGATCATATACAAAGCAATAGTTTCTTCTATAATGCATTGACTTTGACTTACAAATTACTCAAAAGTTAGAATTTGCCGAATTACCAACGCTTTTCAAACCATGCTAACAGAGACGCAGAGAGTTAGGGGTGAGTCACTCGACTACATACACCATTTTCACTCCCCACCGCTTTTCTAACGAAACCCACCACTTTTCGAACCAAATTCACCACCACCACTATTCAAATTAAATTCATCACCACCACCTTTTTTCAAAATAAATTCACCACCTCTCAAACCGAGTCACCACTTTTCAAACCAATTCACCATTTTCAAAACAAATTCACCACACTTCTACACCGGACAATGTACCAATCAGATCACGCCAGACATCACTGAGAGCCCCGGCCATGCCTAGTTGTCAGCGCGGACATAGATTTTTGAATTTTGTTTCATAACCTCCGCTTCGTTACTTTTATCTTTTACTGTTCTCCATATGCACTTTGACTGAAAACTGGTGGACATCGACACGTGACCGACTCCGCCCATTTTTTAAGGGTTTGATGCGAACTTCGAATTTTCACAACTTATCCATCTTCTTGATTTCACAGCCACAGCGAGGGTACTCGTAGATGTGGCACTTATACACTGGCAATTTAGGCTTCGCCCCCTCGTTCACGCCCATTTGCTTTTTGCGGAATTTTGATATTTTTCAAAATTTTTGCATTTTTGGACTGCTACATGAAGTCCTGCCCACTGTGAGAGGCTTCGCTTCCTTTGAGAATGGTGCGGTATAGAGTCTTGGCTTGCGTGCTAGAGCCTCGCTCGTCACTCGGAACCAATAAATCAGGCAAAGTTTGTTCCGAGTGACGAGTGAGACCTTAACATGCCAGGTTAGATTTTGAACTGCCGATACGCATCATTTTTCAAAAGTGAGCGGGGCTTCCACAAAGCGGGCGGAGCTCCCCGGGCGGTCCAAAAATGTGAACATCAAAGAAAAATCAAAATTTCGCAATATGTAAAGTGGGAGTGGCCAGGGGCGGGGCCTAATGTGCAGGTGCATAAATGCGCGTCTATGAGTACCTCCGTTCTGTGAAGAGTGAATGTGAAATCAACCAAGCTGAAAAAATTATGGGAGTTGGAAGTTTGCAACAAACACTTTGAAAAATGGGCGGAGTCAGGCCATGTGTCGATGTCCAGCCCTTTTCAGTCAAAGTGTTTGGGGAAACAGCAAAAGACAAAAAAGTCATAGAAGCAGAAGTTATGAAAGAAAGACAGAATTTATGACCGCCGTGGCAATTACGCATAGACGTCGGAGCAGGGCTAGCGGTGGTGTCTGGCGTGATTTGATTAATGAATTGCCCGGTCTAAAAAGAGTGGTGAATTTGGTTTGAAAAGTGGTGAATTTAAAGTGAAAATGGTATAAACACCAAGGTTGACGAGTCACTTTGTCGTTCTGCGTGTATGTATGCCTGCCTTTTCGCGGAATACTTCGTAGGTGTGATATGAGAAGTGATAGGGGAACTATCGCAACAACACTGGACACCAACTGATGTTGCGGTATCAATCTATCGTGATGCTCTGATTGTGATAAGAGCGCTCTCTGCTATAAAAGGCATTTTCTTGGCACATTCGCAATTGGGGAGCACGTGCGTAAGACGTGACGTTGAACCTAGTACGCCGGGAAAGAGGGAAGCGGCGTGTGGCGAAATACAAACTCCAATAGACGTGGTAAGGAGAAGGAAGGGCACGGAGACAAGGAAACCAACCGCCAGTTCTAGTAAAGAAAAACACCTTTGATATCAATCGAAGGTGAACGAGTGACTGCGACAGCACCCTCCTACAGCATCAAAACTAGAGAAACAAAACAAAGCCAGTTAGTAGATTAGCAGCCCCTGATGATACAATAGAAGCCGAAATATTGGAATGTAGGGCTGTACGTCGAGATGGGGACATGTAGGTATGCTTCAACGTTGTGGAAAGACAAGCAAGATAACACGAACATATGCCAGTCCTAACAAACCACTGCACATGTCCGGCACCCACCGGAATGCCCCTGGTTTGAAGGATAACCTCTGAATGAAAGCTTAATGCGGCACCTTCGGGTTACAGTAACCCAGGGCCATATATAACATGGATCATTTTACCGTTCATTCACAATTAACAAAGAAGTGGTGCTAGTCCAAGTGTCCGCAGTTCATTTATGTTATTTGAAATACATGTCACATTTCACGACACGTCTTTGACAGGGAGCGGAGGGGCTGTGGTGGGTGGATATTGTTCACGAAACAAAAAACCCCTTTTCGGCGTACTGGAATTGTTCAACCACTCGGCTTGTGTCCTTTACGAGTTAGCCGAAAATCCCCACTACCAGAGCACTAACCACAAATGCCGCAGAAACTGAAAAAGAAACAGGAAAGGGTCCATAGTGAACTGCACACCTGTGTTGGACTAGCATCCAGAGAAGCGGTTTGAAAGATGATCAGTGTCTCAGAATTAGAATTAATGAGAGCAAGGTAAGAAAAATAGATAAAATGCTGTTGTGGTGCTGAATTCCGCGACAAGACATCACGATATTGTCTCTGATGGTCAGAAAAGCCGTTTGCGCGCTCACCCAACTCGGTCATTACGATAACTATTAGCATTACGCCTCAACGTATAACTGCTAGCCACAAAAATAAAAAAAATTGATGAAAACCAAGGAAAAACGTTTGGGAACACTCTGAGTAACACTCCACAAGCTTCAGCGCTGTCTAGCCGGTTTGGCAGACCAGACTTTGTGACGCACTTGGCTTCCGCTCAGAACATAGCGCGCCACTAACCGCACTACATGACCAGACAAAAGAGTAATCGAATGGACGATTCTTAACGATTTGGACTTGCATGTTATAAATGCGGGAATCGATGCCATCAACACATCTTCAGGAATCAGCTCAGAAGATAACCAGAGAGCTGTTTTTGACTTGTTTTCTTATGATAAGTGCTTTTATGGCCGCAGTCGGCGAATCTGTGGTTATCACAGGAATGAGTTATGGGCAAAAAGCAAAACCCTTGACCGAGACCAATGCTGGATTTCAGCTTTATGCTATCCACCACAGCTTGTCAGCACTGACACGTACAGCGAGATGGACCAATTAG
>MU929350.1:2236-13338 GCA_036418165.1 Cooperia oncophora
CTGAAGATTTTCTTTGCTGAACTCTTGCAAGGATGGTAGATGACCTTATTATTTTCGATCCTTTTCAATTTATTAGGTTCATACATGACGACATTAAAGAAATGACGAAAATAAGGATAGAAGAAAGTGTACGTATCTGCATTTCTCTCACTTCCAAGGTTCTCTAAATCGATACGCATACTTTTCGCATCCGCAGTTTCGTTATTTCCTCAAAGCCGTCATGCACGAACACGGGCAGAAAGACGTTTCTGCCGGAACATACGTAAGCCAACAAAGTAATTTACCCTAGAAGACGAACGCTACACGGTAAAGTGCTTCTCAATGTTTTGAACGGGTGAAGAAGTTGAATACCACTAACTACATCACAAACCTGATGAGCCCGCGCTATCATTCAACATGGACGTCTCGATCGCGCGATTCCACATCTCCACAGGGTCCTCGTCCTCTCCTGAAATATTTAAATCATAACCATGTGGACTGAGAACATCTTTGTTTCATGTTTGGAGAAATTTTTCAAAGAAAAACGTTATAGAGAAATATGGCTTGAATGTGGATGCTTACGTCCACGGCGTATTGCGACAACCGCAGTACCCTCTCTTAAGAACTGGAAGTGGTAACAAAATATCACTTCATTTTCCTTGGTAGTCTGGAAAATCCCTACCTAATGCATCCATGACTATGGTCCACTTCTAGCAACATATTTCAGAGCCACCAAAAATTTGCGGTCTAACTAGTTGACTGTTTAATGAACACAAAAAAGCAACAAGTCGAAAAAAGTTGAGGTTTGTTAGTGCCATTTTTGATATGACATGGAATCCACTCCCAACGCCCAGGTTTTGGCCTTTTTCAAGCGAGTAGGCAACGCACAGGTTTTGGTTTTTTTCATGCGAGTAGAAGAACGGGTAATACGCTCATACTTTGCGTGGGCGTTTTGAGCATGCTGATGCTTTGAGCGCCTGGAAATGTATAGATATCAATCTAGGAGTGTAAGCCAGCGTTTTAGGCGTTTCGCATGCAGTCTTGAACATTTAGCGGGCAGTCGCTGGGAACGCTGCCGTACGCTCGAAACGCTCAAACGCTGCCGTGCGCTCAAAACGCTGACGCAAAGTATGAACGCAGCTCAACATACGGCACAATGTTTCAACTTTTCACGCGCCACAGCACTGTGCGAGGCTTCACAAAACAAGACTGAAATCATTACCTACGTACTGGAGTAGCTATAGTTAGCGCTGAAATCATTACCTACGTACTGGAGTAACTATAGCTAGCGCAATACTAGATCATGAAGGGAACAGTTAACTCAATAGTAGTTGTAAAGATGTGAATTGTTGCATTATTTTACAAACTTTGATGAGAAAAAAGGTAGTTCGAAGAGTGTCCTTAATTATTCTTTTATTCACCTGACACATTTCCTTCATCGTAGTGAGTGACAACCCTGGACCACCTCTGCAGTGTATCTCGACCCTTTGCAGATAGCAGCGATGGATCCTCTATTCTACCAGAAACGCCACCCTTTGGCGTCTAGAAAATGAAAACGTCACTGAGTGAGCGCAAAAATTTTTGCGCGTTGGGAACACAAAACTGCGGAATTTCGAAGAAAACTCACCTTGCAGAGCAATTGGTCCACTTCACGACTTTTCCACACACCATGGATATGCTCGAAAACCTGAACAGGGCTTTAACTGACTTTGAAACTAAAGCACATCTCTCGTATAAAAACGGTGAGATGTGCAGCTCAAATGCTAACGAAAAGGTATTAAATGACAAGAAAAAGTGAAGAAAAAAATAAGTAAAAATTGCTTCAAATGCCCTCTAAACAACCTCACTCTTGTGCGTGCATAAGGCGAAGAAAGGGTTCGGCTAGACGAGTTTTAACTTTTTGGTGCCAGCT
Source organism: Cooperia oncophora (assembly GCA_036418165.1). Taxonomy (NCBI): domain Eukaryota; kingdom Metazoa; phylum Nematoda; class Chromadorea; order Rhabditida; family Trichostrongylidae; genus Cooperia; species Cooperia oncophora. Next base: position 4,128 of record MU929350.1, read on the forward strand.
CTTTCTCCTTCTCACTTAACTTTCATCACCAGCACAGCTAGCACTTGAACAATTGCACTACCAAGAAGTCTTCAGAAAAGAAAGCAGTAGCCAGTGGGCGGAGCGTTGCCTTCCTCACTGATTTTTGTGCTGCGAAAGTGGTGAAGTCTTACACGATAATTATTCTCTAGCTTAAGAACAGGACTAACTTCTCCAAGGAAGGCGTATGCGCACCCAACGAACGCGGAGCGTGCCTTTAGTAAGAATTCATAAATTAACCTTTACAGCTGATCATAATTATCGTGTACGCCATTGAAATCATTACATGAGATCAAAGAATGTTCCATATGTCAAATAATAAGCTAGAAGAAACGCGAGATGAATGAAATTACATGTGACTAAATACAGTGATTTAAGACCAGTTTTCGTACCTTTTCTGAAGTGGATAGCTTCGTCTTGGGTATCCTTGTGGTGTTCATGTTCCATATGGTGTAAAAACCACGAAGAGGATCATCTTCGAAGCTGTGATTGAGGAGAGATAGCTCGTTGATTGATGAGCTATCACATTCAAAAGCTAAAAAATATCAAAAAATGAGGAACTGCAAAGGTGAACTAAAAGAAAGAAGTGATCAACGAATCAGTTACTTTACGATGATCCTTTTACAATAGGAGAATCACTGTTTTTGTAAAATTAACATTCTTCTTGGAAGCAGGAGAGTGACAGAAGGGATGTTCAAGAAATAAATTTGCACGATGAAAGGTTTCTCTGGAAGCATGCATAGGTTCCAGAGAAAATTTTTTCACGGTCAATCGGGTAATTCACACAGGTTTGGAAATGCGTTTTTGGCCAAGTGGAAAACGGTGAAATGAAGATGTCATGAACTTAGCTAGCTTTCAAATGCTCAAATATTGTTGTGTAGAGTACCCTACGAACTACGGAAAATCTCACCTGAAGACAAGTCGGCTGAAGCATTATGCGACTCACTCTTGGAAATTTTTTCCATCCATTCTTTGAAACGACTCTCGTACGAATTCCAGTGATGTATCCCTTTAGAAAGTGTCCTGGAATCGACGTAATTTTTATGATGACTGAGGAAGGAAAAACCAATAGGCATTTATCAATAATTTTCTGGAACGCTCCATGAGTTCAATTCCCATATGCATTTACTTGCGACACCAGCTAACGCATATGGTTTCATCCATGATTCTGATACCGTTTAATCGACTGCGTCAGGGGGAAGCCTTATTGAACTCAGGCAGGAGTAGAGTTTAAGCTCTGCTTCGTGCGAATAGTAGCAGGGCACATCAACGGAATAGGTGGTATGGCGATGTCACTACAACCCATTCCTTAGCACGGACTCTTTCCCAGCGCTGTTGAATTTAAAGTTCATCCCTAATAGTAACCTGCAGGTAGAGCAAATAATTTCAAATGTACCACTCATTGGGCGGTAGTTACCCCTTATTTGGAATACTACAAACTAGCTGGGAAGGGAAGCATTCATAGAACGAAAGCATCATATTACTCTGAATCTTTCCTAGTTTCGATAAATGTATTTGTGGGTTTAAGGCAATGCGAGGCTTTTCAGATTTTGCAAGGAATTAAGCTTCTTCTTGCACGCATTGAAACTATTCAAAATGCCGATGTCGACCAACCTACTCTTTGCAGCAGCGTTCCACTTTTTTTATAGCCTCACTAGTTCAATATATACAGCCCTGTTCGCTGCGGATGCGGGGCTTGGCAGGAGGGGATCGGCTGATTGAGTTCGGCCCCAGTTATCGGTTCTCCAGTAATTGTTGAAGCGGGCGCAAGCGACAACAGTTGATGGAAAACGGACAGGCGCCGCGTCAAACCCAGCCCTATGACAGCGCCCCAGCACCCGTGTTTGGAAATTACCCTACATTTCTTGGGTATCGGCAACCTTCGCTGCATAAGTGTCTTTTTAGCTTAGTTTGCGTGTTTTTCGTTTGTTGTTGTCTATGTGGATGGAATATACTGAATCAGATGGGTATGAGAGTTTCATAAAAAGGTACGAGGACGAAAGAGGAAAAAACTTAGTTTTGTCGAGAAACGGGCCCGTTGTCGCTTGCGTTTGTGCGAACTTGCGACTGAATAAAGTGTGGCTGCAATATCGTCACTATAAGTCGGGCGTTATCAAGAGTCATGGAATGAGCCCTTCCGCGTTAGAGCCAGTGGATGCTTCCTTCTTAAGTCGATCACTATTGCTGAGAAGAGGCGAGGACTGATGCGATAATATCGCTGCAGGATATAAGTCAAGTAATACGAAGCTCTTTCATCTAATCAGCTGAGTCGGCAAAGAAGCAAAGCCCAAAACTTCAAAACTAACTTTGGCAATAGAAATAGGGATTGTCCGTCTCCGTAGTTAATGCGCACTTGACGTCTATGCTTGTGCTTCTTTTTACTGGACTGCAATTTTTCGATTATATCGAATAGTCGTATGCTCTTTTTAGCTTTATCGATACTGAAATAAGAAGTCTTAATAAGAACGAAGCAATGTCTCAAATAAAATTACAGAAAGTTGACGCGATCAAAGCGAGTTTAAATTGTCCGTAGACCTTTTTCACTTAGATAAAATCAATCGATACATTTCCATTGTCTACGACTTTCTCAGTTCTGCGAATCTCAGCGTGACAAGGACGATTACGGTTGAACAGGGGCTAGGGTAACAAGTGTTCCAGTTTTGTTACAGTGTTCCATTTTTCTCCGGCGACAGGGCACGCATTCTCCTAGTCAGAATCGCACTGGCATCCTGAATGCGATAAGGCCTATACAAGCTCAGCCGACGTACACGTCAGTGTTCCCAACCTAACATACGAGACTGGCACCAACACTTGCCCCGGAGGGATAGAGACTCTATTAACCCAGGCGAAAACCGAGCCGAGGTTTCACCTTTGTAGCGTGCGTGTGTTAATCGGAGCCACTTGTCACTGCACCACCTCGGCCAACCGACGTAGTACATGCACATTTGAGAACAAACAGGTTTAGCAAAGAAAATACTTGAAGAAAAAACGTACCCATTCGGAATACCGTAGCGTTTTCTACCGTTCCAAGGCTTCGGGACATACAGCCAGTACCCTCCACCTTCGCGAAATGGCCGCATAACTACAGCTAATACAGAGTAAATATTTCGAATTAGATACAAGTATAAAGGAAAAAACACCCAGTAAAGTGGAAAATCGGCGAAAAGGAATTTCATAAATGTGTGCTTCCCGCCACTTGTATTTGCCGCAATTTTGCGTACATGGCGTAAAACTACAGACTGGTTTGCTCGAGTTCTTGTAGAAGCTTATGTATGCTTGTGTTTTCTGCATCATAACACTTAACACTTTATATTATTCTAGAATGGAATGCTGGTGTTGGTAAAATAGGTACGAACAGAGCTGGGATCATGGTCAACGAAAGCGCGACTTCAGGGAAAGGTAGTGATCCGGCCTTTTTAATATCCCTCTCTTCTTCTTTTAGCGCTGAAATATGTCATGTTCTAGAACGTGGTCGTATTCGCGATGCAAAAGAGATTTTCATATACATGCACCGGAATTTCCGTGTATCGCGGAATATACGAGCTCATTGGCTATTCGACCATCTCAATAAGACTGTGAAGATTGAGGACACGCCTGGAGAAGTGCGCTCTTTCTTCGTTCTGATTTCCATTTAATCGTTCTTTCAAACCTCTGAGAGTTATTGCAGTTTTGCTGTTCATAGACTTTCATAAAGACTAAATTGATCATCATCATCCGGTACTGGTTTTGGGAGCCCTGCATTCCATGGCAGTTGACAGTCGCAATTCTTATGAAGCGACCTACACCGCGACTTGTAGGGACCAGACAGTGCACATTTCAATGTTGTTATTATACTAGACGGGTCTAGCGCCATTTAACTTACCAAGTAGTGTCGAATGTTTCGGTGTGCCTGGGCGGAATCCGACGCAATTTCTGCTCCCGAGTCGTGCCTATGTTAAGGCAGCGTTCAAACTTGTTGCTCTGCAATTGTTACGCTTCAGTTGTACCAGACCCCAGCTTCCCTTTATGTTCTTTCTTCCGGTATTCAATCCCTTTTTCACTGTTTCTCATTTCTACCTGATTCTTAGCTCCTCTTTTCACTTTAACATTGAATTTTAATGTAGTTTTTGATACAGGACACTGTGATAATGATTTTGTATACCGTTTCAGAAAAACGCGTCGTCAAAAACGCCGGGAACTCGAAAAACTCAAAAGTCGTCAAAAACTACATTGAAATTCAATTTTAAAGTGAAAAAGAGGTGCTAACAGTCAGGTAGAAATGCGAAACAGTGAAAAAGATTGAATATTGGAGGAAGAATATAAAGGGAAGCTGGGTCTAGTATATTTCAGTGCAATGAATTGCAGAGCCACAGTCCTGGACGTGTCTATTCGCGGGCTCTAACCATCTCCATAATGACGTTCTTGGATTGTTTATTTTCCTGATCGCCAAGGTTTCTGGTGCAAGAGTGCGAACAGCAGCGATACTACCTTATAAAGCTTGTGCCTTCTAGATTTGGTTCTTCCTACTACATCTTAAGAACAGGAAAGCATCAGAAGGTCAGGGGTCCAGCAAGTAACAGACAAAAGTTCTCTAGCAGCAAACTAATTCCTCAAAAATCTTGACATCGAAAACATCTTCATGGAGGCTTATGAAGTGTTGAGTGGTCTAGCGCGTTGTAATGCGACCATTTCAGCCGCGCTCTGGCACTATAGACGGTAATGCAGCCATAGACGAATATAGATCGGCGCTGGCCGCTGCTGCTTAGAGAGAGTATGGGAGAATTGGAGGGTACGCGTTGTCTGATCACTTAGCCTGATACCCTCCAATGCTTCTACACTCTCCCATTATATTAGCGTCCGCACCGATGGATGCCAGCTGTGATCAAACGCGTACCTTCTTATTCTCCCTTACTATCTTGAAACAGTAGCGGCTGGCGCCGGTCGATCCCCGTAAATGGCTGCGTTTCCTCTTCTCTAGCACTGAATCGCGGTTGCAATGGAAGCGCGCCGACGCGCATTGCAGCGCATCGGCGCACGTCATCGCGCGAACTCAATGAACGCTGCTTCTTAGTAATGATTCGGAGATGCATGCAGTACGGCGATCCGCAATGTGTTAATAGGCTTTCTAGTGTGCAGAACCAGAATGGTCGGGGTGCGACTGGGTGCTTGTGGCCAATGAAAACAGCAATTCAAACTGAATCAACTTCTGCCGTAGCGGTAGAGAAGAAGGGGCTTTGATTTGATGCATACCTCCTTAACCCATTGACCAATTGCGCCTTCTTGGTAGTTTGGCATCTAGTCCTGCTTTCAGTTCTTTAACCCCCTTCCTCGAGTGCCATTGTTACCTTGAGCTCCATTTTTTGTTTACTTTTATTCGTTTCCGTGATTCCCTCAAAAGTATGGTGTTTAAGGGAGAGTATAGCAATGAAATGAGTGTCGTGGGAATTATTCCAGTAGATGGTGAGCCTGACGATTGCGTCCTCGGAGAGGAATTCAGAGTCTGTCTAACTACTAAAGTGAGTTTTGATTTTTTTTAGGTAAAAGGCTTACGGACTCGAATCACCATCCCGCTAAACTTATTCGATTCCAGATTACTTACATATCACGCTACTACCGTCACGTATTCGTTCTCGATCTCAGCCCGTCGACTATCGTTGCGGTATGTGGGTTTTCACACCTGCGCTTCTTTTGTTAGTAATCATGTTTCTTTTTCAGGATGAAGAAAGTAACTGTTGTTTACATACAAAACTTTTGGAATGCTTACGACTCAGCATGGCTTCTGTCAGCAAGAGTGTGAGTTCTATTCCGCCAAGAGACAGTTGTTTCCCTTTCGCCCTTCCAGTGTGCGTGGAAGTGAAGTTCGAGAATCTTGATAGCTGGGTCTTCTCTGAGGCCTTGCGCAAGCTGCACGTGTTCCTTGGTACCTGGGCGACCGAGGTTCACCAGCAGCCGTGCTGGCACGCTTTTAAAGTCGAGCTTCAGAGGCCAGTGGCTCCCTAGCAATCTGTGACTGACAAGCTGCGGGTATGGCCAAGGTTGCGTGTACGTCTGGCCTTGTGACGTGTTGCGTGTCTGTGTTCTACTTATCGAGTGTCGAACGGGTAAATGCATAAAGAAAACTCACAATCCACCAACTTCCTTTCCGCGCATTTTGTGCTGGTGAACGTGAGATTCTTTCACAGTTGCTTACCTGACCACCACGAGCGTGGAAAGTTTTCTCCTGATTCATCTTCCAATGTATCTTTAGTCTGTCCTCCAGATCGTGTTTCTTAGACTGAACAAACTCGGAGTTCGAGAGGAATAGTCCGAAATTAAGAGCTATTTTGTGTCTTTGTGCAGTATCGTTCAGTTTTTCATTTCAGTTTACGATTCCTGGAACGCGTCGAACATTTTCACCCCAGAGAGCAGATTTGAAGTATTTTCGTATTCTCGCTTTTCCTTTTTTTTTAGTTTTTTTGCCGCAGGTGAAAAAACCGAGTACATCTCGGATAATTTTAGGTGCTTGTACAGGGAATATTGCTGACTGAAAGTAATATAAACAGTGTTCTCCACACGGTTACACAGAAGTTCAATGATTTGTTGAATAGTTTATACGTTTACTCAAAAGGAATTCTACAAAAATGGGCAACATTGAGACGAAGGCACAGAGTTAGTTTTCTATAATCCCTCCAGACTACATTTCTCCAAAGCAAAACCTGTTCTTATTTGTCTGGCTTTACTACTACCTGATACTTTTTAGAATAAGTTTGACTCGGCTTGTGGTGATATTGAGTGCATAGGAGCGTACGAATCTGCAAGATCATCGATTTGTAAACGATGGCTCACCCAACAAGGTAAGATCACACTTGTACACCATGTTCTTCCTCCTGCTTTCCTTGAGCCCAAGAAGTTTCTGATTCAAGAGTTAGGGGGTGTAGCAGTTGTTTTAGGTTGTAAATAGTGCCCCACCAAAGCCTGCTCCTTCTTATCCTAGAAGCATCATGGACTACGTTAAAGGAGTTTGGTATGTGCTCTTTTATTTTTTGGTGACTAGAAAAGCTGTGAATTCTCCACATCAAAATGATGTTGTAGGACCGTAAGCTCTGCTGAAGATGAGAACACAACACGAAATCCTCTCTGTGACGGATACATACATCCAGAATGGGCTCTGATTTTCATGTTGCGGCTAGGTCTTATTGCCGTACAAATGATGCATGAGAATACACAATCGAGTTAGTTATTTGAAATTGTTAACCATTTTCCATTGTTCTAGCGTCTGATTAACTGTATTTTCCACTTCGACTTTCAGACATCATTGTTATTACTGATGCAGTGTGTGGCATGCCGGATGCGAATGCTCTACAACAGCTTTTGAGCCAGCTGCGGAGCTACACGGTTTCATGCTCTTTTATTCAGGTGAAAAGTTAATCTTAGCTGTAGCTGATCTGCTTGGAAGAGAGAGAAAGAGAAACGCACCGAAGACGCGCACTCGGCGCCGGCCGAGCTATGTGGGAGCGACGGTACGGCAGCGGACCAAGAATGAAATTTACTGACATCTTTTCGAGTGGATAGGTAACACTCTTATATGCGTGTGGAGTGCGAATGGATCATGCGCGGGAGCGCGCAACGGTGAGCACAGTTAGTAACCACATAACCACAGTGGCATCAGTATATCTCTTGGGAAATGGCCCGCCTATACTTGGGGTGCAGACTCAGCTATGGCGCGTTGGCGGGCGTCATCGCGAAGTCTGAACGCGTCCGCGTGCGTCACCGCGAAGTCTGATCGCTGTCTAAAACTTCCAAAACTTTTTTCAGAGGGGTCCGCGGCAGATGTGGAGGGCCTTTCAAGCAGCTATTAGTAGTTAGTAGGCATTTCAACCTCCCATCCTTCTATGACCAGTCGTTGCAGTTTCGTGGGCGCCTGACTAAGGCGCTAAATTTCAATGCACAAGGGTCGACCCTTACTTAGCATGTCTCTCTACTAAACTATCTGTCTTCATCCGAGTGGCTTGATTGCTAAAGCTATGCGAATTCAGTTACAAGGCCGATCTCGAAATGAGGCGTGTTTTGGTCATGTGGCATCGTGTGAACTGTTTCATTTCCTCGCGATGGCGACCTTTGGTGTGTACATTCCGAACTGCCGTTGCGCGATCGGAGTGGACATGAATGAGATCCATGAACCACTGGTTTGCTCTGAAGATGAAGAAGAAGTTGATGAGGAACGAGTACAAGCCTTTGAATCCGTTTCACAGGTAAGCAGCGGAGTTTTTCATGCTTCGAAGGATGTTGTGCAAGGTGTCACAGCTGGCCGATACTGTATAACGCTCCAAAATCGTAGGAATGTTGGATCTTATCTGGGAATGAACTTCATCACGTTTTCAAAGTTCAGGGCTCTGCTTTGCTGGTGCTTCCAAAATGCTCTCCAGGATAATGTTCACATAACCAATCTTGTAAACGAAATCAATCCCGAATTTGCGCAGTTGTACAAAAAGTAAGCTGGTTTAATAACGTCTGAGTGTGGTTTGCTTTTCGGAAATGTTTTTGCAGTGATGTGGTGAGGCATCGTTATATTCGTTCAATATATCGAAGTGCATTGCACGAGATCTTGTACATTCGTCTAAGAGAAGGATTCACATTGAAGCAAGGTTTGAGCGTATGCCATTTGTGGACTATGCATCTCCGACACTTTTTTGAAATATATGGAATAAGAATTTTACATCTGATAAACGTAAATTACCGGATTTAGTGAGACTGTGCAATAATGACTCGCGAATCATGATCGTTCTAAGCTTGCCATTTCGACCGTTGGTTTTCATTGACTACACCATCATAGCCAATTGGCCCTCAGATAAGATGTCCAGGTGAGAGAATATGTGATTGGAAACTGCTTTTTTCCAACAAGCATCTAGCCTTCGGGAATGCCATGACGCTCAAGTTGCCCAGCTGAGGTTTTTCACCGTTTCACAGTCACTTTGAAGGAAGGGGCGATCGAAAGCAGCCAAGGGTTTTGAAGTTGGAGGTGGAAGTAGTGGTTTTTTTTCTTAAGGTGTTTTTCCTGCTTGGTTCATTTTCTCCTTTATTCTACAGCGAATCAATTCCCAGATTTTTGTCGGCTAGAACCATCGCTATGAAGAGCGGCGTCCATTTTCTCTCTATGGGCACAGCTTCACACAGTTTGCTTTTACAGCTACATATTTTCAGGGAAGATGTAACAATAGATCTTGTCATACAAGCT
>MU929361.1:1153-11344 GCA_036418165.1 Cooperia oncophora
CACTACCATTCTATGCAGCTTGGCCTCGAAGGCACAAGGCACGATAATTTAGTACATGCTCAAATAGTAGTAGCAGGGGTGCTATACAGTGGAAAAATGAAAAGCGAAGTTCAACGGCCAAATTCTGGAAAAGTCCTCCATTCTGCACGGCACTGGACGACCATTCCTGTATGAGTTCCCCTTTAACATCGTGCCAACAGCTGCTTTGATAGACAGTGGTGCACGGATGTATTCACATATTCATGTAACAATGTCTAATATTAATCGCACTTTATAATGAAGCGGTAAGAGGACCAGAGTCGATGTGACTGCACGGCCACTCGTGGGCGGGGCAATTGCGGCGTCAGAGTCTGCATCTTGCACCTTGGTTAGGCGCTATAACGTACTTAGATGGAAAGAGCGCCACACAGTATCTTTCAAGGGCACAATATCCCCTTGTGCTAGGAATATTTCCTATACTTTCTAATTTATCGTACCACTCGCCTTCAATGGGGAACAAATTTTTTTCGGGTTTATGATTAAGAGGGATGCTAAGTGTTAACAGCAATAAGGAACAAACAAAATTGATCGTGAGGCGATTAAAGAAGATGGTCCTGAAGTACCCAAAAACCAACGTCCACGTGCAGAGAATTATACTCTGTTGTTAGCGATGTTGGAAGGAAGTTACTGGCCGTGAGCTGTCGCCACGTAACAATACAGTTAAAGGCAGTTGGCACGATAAATCCCCCAAACGAGTAGGATTAATACGCCTGGCAGGACGGAATTCCGCGACCCTGAGCAGGCGCTGCATATGCCTTTTCCAAGGAAGGTGCCCTTATAAGGGCCCTATCAAGCCACAACATACCGACCCAAACGCCCGCCCGCCCACAAATGGACGACCGTTCCTGACGCTCTAATTGATTCATTTGCTAAGCAAATTATGAAGCGAAGGGATTGGTATGAAGCGGCCGTGATGCTGCATGGATATATGGGTACACATATGCAGCCGTACCTTCGGTAGCGGTTATTGGCAAGATGCCTACGGGAAACTCGTCCAAAATCGATTTTAAGTCACTGAGAACGGAGGCTTCTTTCTTCGCAGGATTTTGACCGTTTCACTCCTCACTTCCTTGTTTCGCCATTTCCCCACAATAAAACCCGGAGACCCTTCTCTTAGTGAACGAAGCTGCCTGTATACTGCCGGGAACAAAACGAGACCAAATCTGGACCGCCGTTACTTCAGCTGGCCCACTCCTAGCAGTTGTACTGTCGCCAGATTTTTGTCCAGGCCGTACATCGGTTATAATGTACTGCTCGGCTAAATGTGTTTTGAGCTGCAATTCGTGCATGCAATGTCACTTCACTAATGAAGGAACAAAAGAAGAATCCTGAATGGGGAACTTTTTGAAATGGAGCTCTCCTCGTGGTAGCTGAATTTTGATAGACTTGAGAAGAAGGGAATGTGAAAAGACCTCGCCCAGGAGTGAGACGCCCGAGACGAAGGATGAGAAAGCAGACTGAATAAGCGAGACAACAGCACGAATAATCATGGACTAGCCTAGTCGCCCCTCCCCCCTAGTCTGTATCCAACTATCGGTATCGCACCCAAAATAGCAGAGCATCTCCTATTTAGACAATTTGACGCAAGCAACATTACCACGTTGTCCATTTACGAGTGAGTCCTAGTGCGTCACAGAAACAGTTGGAATGAAAATGACCCTGCTTGCCTCCACTCCCACCCTCAATGCGACTCGATTGTGCTGTGCTACACTGGTCTGCACATGTTCGTGTCGCGAAAAAGCGGAACATCTGTTGTCCGTGAGTCATAAACCCCACACGCCAATCATTTCTTTGTGTAGACTAGTTGACTACTTGTAGAATGTGTCTTTGAATCCATTTGCTATCATCCTTTGGAAAAAAATAGAACGTTCTTCTCATATTATAATTCTGTTCCAGTCGATTCCGTCGTCATACATGGATCCGCCTTCGCTAGCGTCATCGATTCGAAACCGTCTCACACAACATCGACGAGTGGATGCTTGTACTCAGACGGAAGACCTTGAAACCTCACCGGTGAAAAGATCCACGGATTCCCTCATTGGCGCCGGCTATTCAGCTTCCATAAATGTAAGTAAACATTTTCAGCTGTAAATTCTAAAGTGGCTGATATCGCTGCTGAGAATGCCATCCAAGTTGGTTTCTTCGCAATCAGTCGGGGCGGTGCCATGATGTATGGAATGAACCCAACTGTGGCGTTCTCTGTCACTGGTTATTCTCTCAATTGACCATTCATCGCTGGGGAAAAATGCAACCGCGCCTCATTCCATGCCTCTTGACACCGCCATGCAGTCCACGTTGATCATATGGGCGGGGCCAAACCTGCAATTGCAACTATCTTCGTTATAAATGAGCTCCTCATTCTCCTGAAACACTAGAGGATTGGGCAGCTTAAAAGGCACAGTTGTAGGCCCGGTTCCGCCCACACAATTACCGTGAACTGTGCCTTCAAAACTCAGAAGCCTCCACTGAATCCTTCTCAATCACTTGTTTCAGTCATTCCCCGTCTCGATGAGCTCCTCATTCTCGAATCTTCTCGATGATGAACCACCGTTTTCACCATCCAATGACATCAATCTCATCGACCTCGGCCACTGTGACGATTTCTTCGGTCCGGATTCAATAATGGCTGATGACACCCATTCGTCATCGTGGAGGCTATCTAGGTAGCAGCAACTTTCACTTGAGCTTCACTTACTTTCCTTGAATTATCGCGTATATGCAGAGATTTTCCATTATCCCAGTACAACAACACAGAAATGTGTTGAAAGTAGAGTATATTGATTATTGGTTTACTACTTATTATGTTCACTGAGACATCACTGACCGGGTATTTGAATATTGTCGAATGACCGTTGTTACATCGCTAATAACTTTTTATGTTCCAATAATTCACATTGACATTTTCCACTATGACAGAGAAACCGTTGAGATTCGAATATTTTGATTTATAGCCCGAGAGCCAGTTGATCATAGACGCGCAGTGAAGGCCGGCCTTATCTGTAAATTGATAGTAATTGGCCCTGCGATAAAAGAGTTCCTCACACGGTCTTGGGCTGGGCATGCAGTTCATTCTCGTGGAGTGGCGCCAGATTTTCCTTTTAGGTCGTCTCTTATTCGATGGGTCAAATCAGCTTTCTCGCGGCAGTCCTGTCTGGGAGGCAGGCATTCTGCTGTTCAGGGAAAGACGTCTACAGGCTTTTACCAAGGGTGATAAGCTTCAACAGAACTAACAAGAAGCTAGCGGGAGTGCAGATGCCTCCTTCTAGACGAATACGCGATTTTTGTTCTTTCTAAGGTACAATCGGATAGTGTTGTGACTAACAAAGGTTGTGGCCTTGAAGTAAAGGACGGACTAGTAGGCTATAGTGCGGTAGGCGCTTAGGTCAGCATTCCCCCCGGAACCTTTCACTCACTCGTAGTGGAGCGATTCGGCCTTCGGTCCATACATCTGTTTGGTTTGGGCCACGGGCTTTAGCTAAGCCCAGGACGGACAAGAGGTAAATGGCGTTATCGCTCTGGCCTTCAGCGCTCCAAGTTGGACAATCGGATCGTTTTAAGCCAGCCCAGACAGGGTACAGCGTCGTTGCATGAAAACATAGTGGGCTCTGCTTCTCCCGGGGGAGGGTCGCATTTGTTCGTTGTTGGGAGAGGGTTGTGGTCGTATGTGGCGTTGAGAGAAATTAGCTGCGTTACGGAAAGAAATTCCTTCCCGCATCTTTCATGATTCTCGGGGTATGTGTACTTATATGCGCCTCCCCCCCCGCCGCCCTGAGTTCGGAAGCGTGAAAAATCTCCAGTTGAAAAAAAACTGAGAAAATGAGGGTAGGTAGGTGCTGGGAAAGACGCAGGGGTCGTAGGCCGAGACCGCTCATATCGGAGTGGGGGAGGGGTCCGTAGGCTACACCACGGATTCTCAGCCGCATCACGATGCTGTACCACTGCAGCCCAGATTCTCACATCGAGAAGGAGACGGTCCTGAAAAAAGCCTTAGCTGTGCAGAATGTGCGATGATCAAAATGTAGTTCTCAGAATTTGGGTTCTGTCTCGAGAATGTTCTGCGAAGCCAAGCACTGGGCAGTGGTGGAGCCGATGTCTAACCCGTAATTGTATTCTCGCGCCAAGAGACGATTTTAAGTCGTCTTCGCCGTAGAATGTGGAACATGTGGCGGGTTAGGAACGACGCCAGCCCGTTTTGCAACAATTTTTTCGCTTGCACACCAGCCCCTGACATGCCCCAAAGTCTGCAGCGAAAATGACCATGCCCCGAGTGAATCATGACGAAAAGCTAATGCTGACCTTCAACGCGTCTGTCGACAATAAACTTATTCCAGTTATAACGCGATTATGCACCTTGAACCCTTTATGAGACATTTCTCCATCTAAGATTGTGTTTTCGTTCAGAACTTTTCACTGAACTTTGCCGGTGAGATTTCACTGGGTAATCGCATCAGGTCTGCGTCTGGTCATATGGGGCGGATGTCCAGGCTTCATACTGATACGCTATCGACAGTAGATCTCTTTTATTGAAGCAATCATTGGTAGGGTCTAATTACTCATTGGCTCCACATTCCTTTTCAGGTAGTGACTGGGGGGGGAGCGCGCACGTAGGCTTAATGCTAGGCCCAACTCCGCCCACACGATTGAGCGGCTTCGAGGCCTCTTCGCACAAATGACTGCCAATATTCGCGCCATAAAGCCGAGGAATTTATCAGAGCAGCGAAAACACCGACAAAAATTCTTTGCGGAAATCCATCGCAAGCAAAATCTCTGTAGAGAAACTCATTCCACTGATTGAAAAGTCTTCAAAACAGACCAAATCGCACATTATACATCGTTATTGATTTCGATTGTACAATGTGTATGTATATGTATTCAACTATGTGGTTCTCGTCGCTCTCTACCTTTTTTCTACCCCCCCCCCCCCTTAGCATGACTGCAATGAAAAAAGTCAGGCACCTTATTCAACTGATGGCACGTCTTCGCACACTTGCCTTTCTTGCTTGCTATCATCGCCTCTTTTATTTTAGGTATTCGTAGATTTCATTATAGGTTGCATAGATTATCATTTAGAACTGCCTCATTGAATGACATTGCTTGGATTCGACATATAACAATGTAATATTTATTTTTGTTGTTTGTAAACACACGCACACGGAGGAGATGGTTATTGATTGAGGAGGCATCCAAGTTTTCATGCTGAAGGATTTCCATGGAGTCAACATTTCTGCAGCGAAAGTGCTTGTTTTGAAAGTTTTAGGCAAAGGACGTGACCCTTAACCTTCATCTTACTGAATAGTAAACGAACCATTCACCACCGAAGTTTCCTTCCACCTTCTCAGCTTAATAGCTTTATAGCTGTACAGCTAACAATAAATAGGAGGCTCGAAGGCCCACCTCGCATTCATAAATGGTGAGTTGTTCAGGTCAAATTTCAATGAGAGAATGGTGAGTAACGCACTAGTGAAGAAAAGCAGCCTGAAATGCCTTAACCACGCTTGTACGTCATAAGGCGAAGAAAGGGCGTGGTCGGACGAGTTGTTTGTTGGTGCTCTCATATCACCCTTCACTCTCATCACCTCACTCTCACCATTCTGCCAGAAGCGCATCAGTAGCTGAACATATTCGCACCATCGGGATATGCACTGGGACCCATGTCGCCGTGGTCTTAGCCGCGTGGCTACGGTCCGCGCGGAGCGCCTCGCGCTTTCATCACGTATTTTTTTGGTACATCTCCTCGTTTGTTAGCCAGTCGAGGATACTACCACATACGAATAAGGCGCAATTGAATTATAAAATTAATCGCAGGGGTCTCAAGCCCTAGGCAGAGGGAGCAACTTGAACTAGGACCACCCCCCCCCCATCTCAAACTGGTTAGCAGTAAAGCTCCATATACGAATAAGGCGCTTGATTATAAAAATTAACCGCAGGGAGTCTCAAGCCTTATCCAGGAGCAGCAAGCTGAACTGCGACACCACCCCCCCCCCGCCCCATCAAGTTTGTTAGCGGATAAAGTGCTCACATGTATGCTAAAGGTCCCAAGGCAATGTGGCCTTCGAGCCTCATCGCCTGTGCTCTCACTTGGGATTTCTACTGCGAGGCCACCACTCTGATCCTCCTAGGCCTACGCGATACGCTTTAAGGAACTGTCCGCGATGACTTAGTTGGATGCAAAAAGTCATTCTGTGTGGAAGGTTAGGCACATGCGTCGCGGTTGACAACGTCTCTCGTGCCACTTTTGTCGGCGGAAAGTTGTAGGATTAGAAAGGAGTTTATGAAACGCAGCGGTTGACTCAGTGACACCTACTTTTTCAGCTGATCGCACCCATGACTCCGCCTATCGACCACCTTCCAGCAAAGCGAAGCTACCGCACCATAGATAGCATGAAAAGGGAGATGCTACATGTCTCTTTGCGGACCACGGAGATGCTATTCCAACACCTGTCTTTGGCCTTATCGGAGCTGACCTTGACTTCGTAAGGCAGATATGTAACTTTTTCAAATCATCTCGCCTAGGCCTAAGGCGACACGAGAAAGGGCGCTGCTCGATCGTTTTGCCGAGAATTGAAGTGCAACAAGCTCAGGACTTATGAATGCAAATAGCAACGAAGTTTTCCCATTTGTCCCCAATGCACTAAAACTCGGAGCGGCTTTCCGTTTAAAAGGCTTACGTGCAGTTACCGTTTACAGAACTCCTGAAGGGCACTTCATGATTAGAGAACATCTCAAATGCGCTTTATTTCACAGCATTATGCGACGTTGAATGCTGAGTGGCTGCAATCTCCTTTTGAACGTGGTCGGCGGGTGCATTTTTGGCCGCGACTGCGCTTTTGACTTCAGTTTTTCATTCTGGGGCAAATGCAGTAGTGCACAAGACAAGTTGGCAGCTGTCTCAAACAGGAGTGCCCCGCGGAAAACGCATCCTGTTCTGCGGTGGGAGTGGCTTTGGAGGCCGTGTTTAGAACGAGGTGTGCAGCCCCGCCTACCTCCTTCTCAGGGATGAAGAGTGTGCATAGGTTGACTCCCAAAACCAGTGCAGGAAGTATTCCTTTATGCCCCTAGCGTAGGATTATTTCAAACTAGCCATTAGGATATGAAGCTTTAATCTAACAAACGGGTTTTATGCTTCATTTTCATGATTGTTCAAGGTGCAAACGTAGGTCAAGCTGAAACATTTATTCTGGTCATCAAATTTTTTAACACATTTGCAGCACAAATGCAAAAATAAATGGTGCGGTCAACTGAAGGATTATTAATGATACGTCGCTCTGCGAGCTTTGAAGTGTGCCAGGGTTTAACGCGAAGTCACATGAAATGGACCTCCATCAGTCAATGTTTCCCCCTTGCTGTTGGTAACAGTTGTACGGCCGTCAACCGTCTTGTAGGTGTACGTTTCATCATTGATGGTAATTGTGAACACTTCAGTAGATTTTCCATCAATGATTTCAGCAGTGCTAGAGACATCGATAGAATTGCCTTCTGAGAACGTTGCCGTGTAGGTCTTTCCACCGATCTTCGCTGTGACTATCGTGACTTCTCCATCGTTAATCACGCTCTGAAAGTTGGCTGAGCTAATTCAAATAAGAAATGTGATTCGGAAGTAGTGGGGAGTACAGTTGTTTCGCAACAGGCGCTGAGGCGTGTCGGGGGCTGCATTTAGCGTGGCGTCACTCCAGCAATTCTCGAAGCGGATTAGAGAGAGATAACAGCCGGGGTGACGGACTGATGGCCAAGCCTAGCTCCCCCTGCCACGCTCCTGCGCCAGTAGAGAAGTCGATCCCAGAGATAAGTTACCGCACATATGTTCCTCTACAGTCAGTACCTCGGCGAGCAGTATCTCTTCCAGCAAGAGTCTGCTGCCTTATCTATAGGGTTGAGTCACTTGTGTTTCCAGGAACTGCCGCCCTGACAATGGAGAACACCAGCCACCTAGACTTTTGGGTAGGTCGCTACGGTCGTTTTAGTGTTCGTCCGTGTTTAGATCAACTCCTTACATCTGGATGCGCCAGTTCCGGAAGAGCAGTGATATTTAGATGCGTAGGTTGTAATTTCGGGCTTGGAAGCATGTCAGGTGCAGAGAACCAAGGTGAAAGCAAGAATCTGAGGATCTGAATACCATTCACAACGTCCCAAAAGGGGTGAACAAAAGGAGACAGGTCAGACCTTATGCCGCACCAGGTCTAGGACCTTGCGACGTCGCGCAAGAGCGGTACTAGCAAATACTTGTACTCAGCGTAATAAGCATGGGATGTGCGAAAATGTCGAGTGTGAGCACGACCCTCCTTCGAATGATGTCGCGGCACGACGCCCCCCTCCCTTCACCTTCACGGCTTTTTTCGGCCGAACGACGACGATTTGCGTACATAGTCGACGAAAAGATGTCGAGCGGGTGGGTATAATAACTATGGCAACGCTTACTACTCCCACGGGCGACAAATGCAATATAGTGCATATAAAGAATAATTAATACGACCGCCCCCCTTTTCCACAAGAAAAAAACCAACTATCAAATAAATTTTTCTTACAAATACGACCCCTCTCCCCAGAGCAAAAGTACGACCCCCCCCATGGGTATTGACACAAGATGCTGTATGCCTGACTTGCGCTTGTATGAGCGCAAGTGTGGGAATGAACTCAAATGTGGTTTGTTCGATGATTCAGCCAATGCCTCGCTTGGTATTATGATGTTGTTGGGTCCGCTTTTTATTGGCAGAAGCTTACTAGCAGAGTCCAGGTTTTCGCCAAACACCAAGAAGGAGTTGAAACAGAAGAAACAAAATGGCG
Organism: Cooperia oncophora; assembly: GCA_036418165.1. Lineage (NCBI taxonomy): Eukaryota > Metazoa > Nematoda > Chromadorea > Rhabditida > Trichostrongylidae > Cooperia > Cooperia oncophora. The sequence continues at coordinate 9,974 of MU929361.1, forward strand.
CAAGTCCGCGCCGACGGGGGGCATTTTTAGCAATTTAAAATTGCTTCAATTAGTTCTGGTTTAGCAAGTTCTACCCTGGTGAGACTTGTGAACACTTGTGTCTGGGAGCAAGCTCCGTCAAGGCCATAATGGTACAAAAAAAAAAAAACAGCGTCAACTCGAGAAGAGGCTGTCGAGGTGGGCCGACACGTCGATGGAAAGTCTTCAAAGTACAAAAGGTCAACCCGGGCCCCAAAGAGCGCGGAACAAAACAGTTGGACACAGTTTGAAAGAAAACATCAAGGGTATGCCTTACAGTTTGAGACAGCGTTTGTTGGAAATCAAATACTTTTAGTGTAAATGTTTTTCAAGTGTGGGATTGTTTTGTCCCACGTGTAAGTGCTCTCGTATTTTTCTTTAAGCATATGATGGTTTTTTTATGATGGGAGCAACATTTCGCTCTGATCATTTGAAATTTTCAAGTGTGTTGTTCGTCTGTTTCAACTTCTTCGTTCGTCTCAAGAAATACTTGAACTCACTAATAAAGTACTACATAAGAAGCGAGCACAATAACATCATAATATCAAGCGAGCACAACATGGTGAATCATCGAACAAACGACATTGTGAGTCATCGCACACTTGCGCTCCTTTACAAGCATACGGTATTTTACTGCCGCGCACGCGACGTCGCATGGTCCTACCGACACATACTCGCGGTGCCACGACGCTGCTGCCTGTGAGCTGATAACAAATGAACTCGATTAGCATGGTTCACGCTTCATAAGCCGTAGCGCGTTTACTGGGCTATAAGTAACACAAGAACTCCTGCTCGAATAGTTCGCCTGAGCTTCGGTCGATGCTGAGTACTACAAATTCCATCTAGTCAAATACGTAAAATAACAATAAATGCGAACCTGTGCATGAATGTTAACTATAAGTAGCAACGGCAGTAGAAGTGTTCCCCGAGTGAACCATTCTCAGCTTGTTGTTGAACCTTAATGTACAATAAAGCGCGAAGATGGTAAGTGGCGATAGGCAATCGTTAACTATGACGAACGCAAGTAATTATTCAAGTTAGTCATTAATAACTGCAAGTTAATATTCAAAAATTAGTCGTTCCATTGACCTTTGCACTCACTACCTTGACGCAAGCCGAAAGACTCGCTGAAAATTTTTCAGAAGTTCTGATTCATTCCAGCTTCGAATTATTGCCTTCATAGTTCATTGTGCCCACAGATGCAAAAAAATACATCCAAAGCAAGAAAAAGGCCCTAAGCATACAAAACTTGTAGATTTGGTTCTGGCACTCGTTGGTCAACATCTCGCCTATGAAATCTCAACCCTCAGGCAGCGTCTTCGAAGGGGAACGAAGTACGACTGATTGTGAGAT
>MU929390.1:2225-16749 GCA_036418165.1 Cooperia oncophora
ACTATGACCAGCTCAAGGGCGATACCTGGCAGGTTTAGCCGTTTTGTACATGCAGGCCATGCCTTTCTACAACCGATATCTCACAGATAGGAGGGCGGTCTTTGTAGGACATTTAAGCATGGCGCAGAATGCGTTTTTTATGGGATACCGGCGTAGTTTGGCGGGGCGAGGGCACCAAATGATCTAAACAAAGCGCCTACAGGACAACTTGTGAACACCAATGTGAATCCCGACTGCCGTAGTGACGATTTCTCTTGTAACCGAATAACCACAGCTATATTCAAGCCACAGCTACAGTTTTGTTCGCTGCGAATGATGGGGCGTGTCAGCGTGGCTTCGTTTGGCGTGTTGCCATAAAATAGTCTACCAGTTGCTGAAAGGGGTAAGTGACAACAAGTGGTGGAAAACGACTGATGCAAACGGTAAGATACAGTCCTGTAGCTCACCGAAAGAAAAAAAAGATGAACAAAACGGGGTGGAATAGCGCCAAACGACTCCGCGCTGGCACGCCCTATCATCCGCAGTGAACAAGACTATTCACTCCTGATAATTTACTGGTTTCAGCCTCAAGATGAGCCGCTTCGAGCTGAAGACTCATCGGAAAGTGAGGAAGAGGACGTTGATGAGTCACCGTCGCCAGTTTTAACACAACGCTATGCGCCGGTACCATCTAGTACCTCAGAGACCGTCGCTGCAATGCATTTTCACCCATCACTTGGGTAAGTGGAATGATTATTGAAGAGTTCACTTCTAATTCTTGGCATTTCCCAACTTTTGCAACCCTGAAACATAGGTTTGTTCAGCGCCCTAATCACAGTGAGACATTAAGTTTCTTCGCCAGTACCTCAAGAACCATATTAGTGTGGCGGGCACTTAACACACACTCTGTATCCCAGGGTAAAAGAGCTCGCACTTGCGGACGCCTGACAGCGCGCTCCATAATTACTACTCCTTTCAGTAGCACTCGACATCGTTAGGCCTCAGTTTAGTTGGCTGAGTATCAACAGGCTTTGAATACAAATAACGAGCCATTTCATTGACGGGAAGTACCAGATCTTCGAAAGGCTACTGCTATATGCTGTTCTAAGAACGCAATTACGACACATCCACTTCCTGGATACAGAGCGTAGCTCCTCTGCTTTCTTATATTATGGGGCCGGGCGCACCAATCAGGAAGGCACAATGGCCGCAAGTCTCCGCCCACCCGGTTATCGCAGAATGTCCCTCTTAGTATGTAGCTCATTGTGAGCAACCGCTCATAGCTGCCCCCAAAATGAACTCTTTCACTACTAGTCATCAATTTTGAAAAAATATTAAATGCGTCTTTCACAGGTCGCTCGACGAACGAGAAGAAGCAGAAGAAGAGGAGAGCAGTCAAGTCAACGGTACACCTCAGCCGATTCCCCACTCGTCATCGCAACCGTTCTCGAGCAATGTCTGCCTTTTTGAACAGAATTTGTCCTTCTCCTTGTTTTTAGTAATGTGATTTTGAATTTAAATAGGGACAAAAAGCTTAAAAGATCTATTAAGGTTCGAAGTGGATCTCCGACGGAGAGTTACGATGTGCCAAGCAGCGTGGTTGATATTACCACACCTGAGGATGTTCGGTGAGGCACCTCTTTCTGGCTGTTTGCCATGAAATTTAATTTTTTTTGTGCTTCTTTACTACTATGGAGTTCCCTTCTTACCCTTATCCGCCGTTTTGGGCCTGTTCTCCTTCCAACGTGCGCATGTCTCTAACACACTTTCCAACCTCACGTTTCAGTTCTTGTGTCTCATTAGGGATGAACGGAGCGCAAGTGCGTTCCGATCTCCGTTGCCATTATGATCGCCAAAATAAGGTCAAATTGTAAGTTACTGGTCGATGGCCATGATTTGAACACTATGGAACTCTATGAATTCCTGCCATTACCTCATGGTAATCTGAAATGATGTATCATTTCGCTGATGAAACTCGTAAGTAGCGTTGTTAGCGAGCAGAGCTATATAGGCTATAACGTCGCAGTCAATTGAAGGCGGTGCCACAAGGGCGGGATGAGCCCGCTTCCGGCTCCCTTGCTCTACCAATGGTGTTCGGCTAGTGATTGATTTAGGAAGGAAACAACCAATGGTGGCAAGGCCGCAGATGAGATCATCTCTCTGCAGATCGACCCGACTGACAGCAATGATTCCAACTGTGTGTGCTAGATGACTCGGGAGACGGGCGATTCAATCGTGGGCTAACAAGGTCCAACTGCTCACGTTACACTAGTTGTCGTCAAAGCAGGAGATTTGCTCTTATTCATGGCGTGTTCTTCAAAGTAACACTGGGACAGATCCCTTCAATTTTTGAACGGAGACCACCACCACCAGAGAATTGTCACACTCCCCAGAAAGTAGCTCTGAGCGCAGGTAACCGTAGAAGACATCTTAAATAAGGCCCTCATTTGATTCGGGACGAGAAGTGGAGATTCATTGATCAGGGCAGGATACTAGGCAAGAGAGACGAAAGAGCACATGAACAAGCGAGACATCTTGGAGGAAGGGGGAGTTACCACCGCTCATGTGGAGACTCTGGAACAACCTTGGCGCTATGTTTTAAAGGCAGCGCCCGCGTTCATTTGATGTTCCTACGCCCTCCTTAGATATCGTAGCTTTGTCGACAAGGGTGGAGGATGTACTAATTTCGCAGCTCAAAAGTACGAGAGGATGGGCCACCCGCTTGTGAAGAGGAAGTCCGCCCCGCCCACCTGGCTGCCATAACTGCTTTGGCTTAGCCTTTAAAGGCTGAGCCCGCTTTCAAGAATAATGAGTTATGGAGCTCATATAATACGTGATCCAGTAGTGAAGAAAAAAGCAGAAAAAAAATCATGGAAAATGCCCTATATAGAACCCTATGCTGGCCAGGTGGGCGGGGCGGCCGACTCTTCACTAGCGAACGGCGCTATCCTCTCGCCTTTTTGAGATGCAAAACTAGTACATACTGCATCCTCATAGGGAGGGCTATGATATCCAGAGAGGGCGCGGGAACATCAAATGAACGTGGGAGCTGCCTTTAACGCGAAACTGGTGCAAGGTAGTCCACTGTAGCGTACACTGGCTTTCCCGCGAAGGGCTTTTATTTTTGTAAGTGGTACTGAACTGTGGCTTAAAAGCCATGGACACGATAGGGGAGGGCGGTTGTCGCCAGTAGCGTTTTTTGAAGGGCTGGGAGGAAGGTAAGGTCAGAAGCCCTTTTGCAGCTCTTCCACCAATGACGCTGGCAGAACCATCTCACCGAAATTTCCGGTTTTCAAATGCTGCCAAGAATACATAGTTCATCCCTGATGATCACTTTAGCCATTACTTACTTTTAACACGGTTTTTATTATTTTGTTTGGTGTCATAACATTTTCTCACGTGCATGTTGTTTAGTGCTCTGCTTCTGCCGTTTATTGAAATGAGGGCTCTACCGTATGCTCGAGGTTTTCGTAGTTTTCCACGCGATAGCATCACCTCAGCGGCATTTGTACGCAGTGGTTCACGTGGAACATTGCTTGAAAGTGGTATCCAAAGTCCACCACTAACATCTTCAGTGGTCGTCAGTTCACGTCGATCAAGCAAGAGGCTCTCCTATATATCACTGTATGATTTCGTTGGCGCCGTACGAGACGACGGATCTTCCACTCACGGCGCTCCCACGTGTGTTTTGTAACCACAATTTTAGTTTTTATTCTAATTTTATTTTGTTGAGTTCATCCAGTTGCAGTGGTCTAATCTTTTTGTAATAGAAGTCACACCTACTTTCAAAGTTTCACTGCATTGTAAAAGCACATTCCACGGTCATCGTAAGGGAGAGCCGGTCATGCTTCCCTCATAGCTACGTCGTTACCGTAATCCGCTAACAAGTTATGCCATGGTAGGCCCTTCCTAGGCGGTAGGCTCCTCCCATATGACGAGCGTGGAATGTGTCTTTAGCCACGAAGCCTGTCCTCCCGAGGAGCGCCGAGCATCACGAAAACGTCTGCGTAGTTTCGTCGCGTGAATTCGCGTGCGGCGCACTTCGGGAGCAGATGCTCTGCACTCATTTAACCACAAGACAACCGAGGTCACCGATGTTTCTCAAAAATCATGCGCTTTAGTACCGTTCCCATCGGCTCCACAAGCGACGCGTTATCCCATTTGGAATATCCGACTCATCATGGAAGCTGGCTTAAAGACCTCTTCTCCTCCTCGAGCTCATCCTCGTTGAAGTTAATAGCTCTAGCGAAGTCAAGGTATTGAACCAAATATCCCGTTCGAATTCTGCCCTAAATTAGGAAGGGCAATCTAGTTGCCCCACCTTCTCTTAACTGTTGCCCTTCTGGAACCGTCGACGGCAAGACGCTTTAGGAACTTAGGTATCACCCAATTTACCAAGCACCTGAAATACCATGGTTTTTACGGTGAAACCTACCGTCGAGGAGAATTTTCGGCACTATTTACTTTCTGCTGCCCATAAAGGATAAGGATAAAGTCTTCGCCGCCGATCAATCTCGCTATGGGATGCGGCACGCATTGTACATCATTCAGAATCGCTGTGGCGTACTAAAATGCAATGTGGCCTATACAATGACTTGCGGTGGCCAGCCGATGTACAAGTTTTATCCTCCCAGACGAATCTGGATTCACCGTCCCCGGAGGGTAGAAGGCTTGGTGGGCCTGGGCGGGAGTCGACCCGGGATTCGAACCCGGGACCGCGCGAATGGTGAGCGCCCACTTGTCACTACACCATCTCCGACCTCCTTACTGCCCATATCATACGGAATCCAAACAGTTTTTGACCGATTTTCTCCGTGGACAGATTTGGCTCGAATGTGGTCTGCTGGGGTAATGTGACCTCCCGAATACGAATATCACATCCGTTTCGTCCGAAACTCCTGGCGCCCGCGCCACAGGCGCCGGTGATTTGAGGTATTTCGGCGCGTGGGCGCCAACAGGTTTTGGGCTGAGCGGATGCGATATTCGTGTTCAGGAGGTCAGACAATCCCTGGGGACAAGTTTTCGTCAATTCTGCTCACAGGGAAAAAGCTGCTCAAAAAATGGCCAGATTTCGGGTGTCTGGTGCAGTAAAAGGTGAATGGTGCCGAACTTTCACTCGATACGACGCCCACACCCTTCACCGATACCCCTCCCATATCCGTCGAGCGGATGGGGAGGGAGGTAGGCACCTATGATCAACTATCAGTGAAGTCAAATTTACGTGCCTCAGCCTAGAAGGTATAGAGCGACTGAAACAGGCAAAATTCATAGTCAAACACTGCCCGTTGGACGCACTGTGACTCCCTCCCCTGGGACCAACTACGAACCCCTTGGAAGTTCTTACGACCCTGACGGGGTTTACTTGGCAAGGGCTAAGTCCCGGAGAACGGCGATCTTGAGATCTCTATGACCTTTGTTCTAAGGGTACGTACGACCGCTTGAGAAAAATTCAGCAATTTACTAAGCCCTCCAAAATTTACTCCTATTCCCTCCAATGGTATTACACCCTCCTCTTTCCCACCCCTGTCTGCCTACAATCTTCCTGAATCTTTCCCAAATTCCCACTACTTTCCAGATTTTTTCTCCCCCCCCCCCCCCCCTCCCTCCCAGAAACCTGCCGTCGATCGGGGTGGGGGAGGGTGGTCAGGGATATGCAGCGCACGCGAAACGGGGACAAACTGAGAAAGTCTAAGTCTAGAAAGACACAGTTCATGCCCCTTATGGAGACATCGTCACGTCACTGGTGGAAGAGGGCTCACATTTCCCAGGTCGGTGGAGCAATCTTCCGACGCTAGCGTCGCCGCCCCTCTATTCAGCCTGAGCTATGACTTCGTAGTAATTTTTAGAGATAAGTGTTAATCGGTGATCTCGGTTAAGTTTCTTTTGTTGAGCTCAGACGTAGTTCAGTGATGAACGATGTCATGTTGAGTTTCAATGTTGTCGTTTAGCCTAATAACTGCACAAAGACCACGAAACAATCAAGATATGCGCGCTGAAGTGCATCGGTTACCACCCACGAGGGAATCGGAAGAAGAGGCGGAACGCCGAGCTAAGTCAGCCGTTAATAACAAACCCATCAACCAGCCATCAGTAAAGAGCGGAAACAGGTGCATAGCTCTGAGAGATGTTGTTTCATGAAAAATTTATGCGGTTCCAAGAACTGAATTAACGCGCGGTCAAATTACTGATACAAGTTACGGTTAGTGCCAGTGGCTAATAAACGCTGAATAAACAAATCTAGAGCAGTACATCCTTTTCATAGAGGATCGTTTTCAGTTTCAATACCGAAAGCACTCACTCGACTTTCCAACCGTGGCCTTCTGTAGAGGAAGTACAATCGAGAAGAGAGCAATTGTTGAAAAAGTCCGTATCAATCATTTCACTGAAATCTTCAGAAATAGCTGAGTAGTTTCATTTTTGTTTTCAAAAAACAAACAATTCATTTTCAGGACACCGTTGCCTTTCTATAAGACTCAAGTGCACAATTCTGACACAAGCACTCCACAATTACTTCAACAACCTGGTCCAAGCAGTACTAAACCTGCTGGAGGTGGTAGCCCTAAAAAGCCAACCACACTCCCACGAAAATTTGAACCTGAGGTTTGCTGCTAAAATTACTTTAGTATCGTCCAATTTTCAAAGGGATTTCAGAAGGCTGATGTTCCGGAGGAGACTTCGTAAGAACATTACTTATAGGAGATTTCAGAAAACATCGTAGTTGAATAATCCATTTCACACTAGTAGCGGCTAGTGGGCATTGGGTCTATGCCAGGTGTACCTGCAGCTCGCAAAGAATTTAGCCCTTCAGCTCACTTGGAAGATACTTTTTGGGATTCTAGTTCAGGAAATCACGGCATAGCGAGCAAACTAGCTAGTATGCCGAGCTAGTTGACTCGACACACCACATTGGCGTCAATCCAGCTAGGTTGGCGATAAAATGCTCTCCTATGCGGCTGAATACCATGCCATTTTAACGTTAAAACCCTTGAGTAAAAAAATGGTCTGATTGTGATTGTCAAGACATCAAACGATACAAAACGGTCGATTGAGCTTTGAGTTTTTTCCAGTATAAATTATTGAAGAATGCGGAGGTGGTGTAGTGACAAGTGCCACGCTTACCACTGGCGCGGTTCTGGGTTCGATTCCCGGTCGACTCCTGCAAAGGCCAACCAAACCTTCTACCTTCCGGGAACTAAAGTGGTACCAGATTCGTCTGGGAGGATAAGAACACTGACTTGTACATCGGCTGGCCCCGCAAGTCATTGTATAGGCCACATCGCATTCAATAAGCCACTACGATTCTGAATGGAAGTAGAATGCGTGCCGCATCCCACAAAGGGATTGATCAACTCCGAAGGTTTTTTATACTTTGTTACTAAGGAAAGGTGCATGCCAACGCCCTGTTGATTTTGCGCCAAAGTGCTATGTCGAGTAAACAAACTAGGTATGCTGATTTGTGAGCGGATCTCCAGAACTACATCCGCAGGCGAGCAGTGAGAAATACTCACCAGTAGCGCGCATGCGACGCGTACCGAGCGATGTCGCAGTGGCAAAAGGCTAGGCAATGATTAGCGCGACGGATGGAAATGACAAGTTCAATCCGTATTAGCGATGAAATCGCTGAGAATTTTTCCCGCTTTATTGAGCGATCATCTTGTGGTAGTCCTTTTTGTTTACATGCCCAGTACTGTTTACCATCCCAGGCGCGTCGCACGTTTGCCCAAAGGGGGTCGTATTCGGTCGCTTGAGGCAAGGCGAATTCGTATTTAAGCTGTTGATTTTTTTACTGTCGATTTCGTCCGTTCCACTCCCGCAGCATACCCCAGCTTCTTTTCAGACTAAGAAAGTTTTCCGGAGAAGGGAATAAGGGATGGGGATACCCTGCAAAAGTTCTGCACAACACCAAGACGTACCCTGTTCCCATTTCTTAGCAAAATGCTTATTGTCTTTTGTGGCAAAGCGGTACCCTTTGCGCCCGCTTCGCCGCGTAATGGCTGCGACGCATTTAGTACGCGCTGCTTGCGCACCGCCAGTGAGTATTTTCATTGGGTCCAGTCGCGCTACGTGCGGCGGGTACACCTGGCACTCATCCGTGAAAATGCACCAAGCCTTCAGTTACGTGTCACTGTTGTGATCGTGGCGTACCCCAATCATAGCAATTCTTTATATCAAGGAAAATTTAATGGTATTATTTTGAGGCATCTCCCGTTGTATCATCAACTGACGACGAAAGACGATCCGTATCGCCATCAAGACGATTCCGTATCTCGGTCTCGCCAACGAGAAGATTAGGAACGGATTCGAGTCCCGGCAGGTGAGTCCATCAGTTTTGCATTTGTTGGTCTTTTTTGCTTTCTATTGGCTCCTTTATGCGCTGTCCAATGATAGACTTTCTAGGAGCGTTCCGCATGATCGTACCTAACCCGTAAAGTAACCAATTCCAGGGATGGGAGGAACGGGGTTTAATGTCGGACTAACCGGCCGTGCAGAAGTGCAGTGGGGATGTTTATAATGAAGAGTGGTGAAGTTACTGGAATTTCTTGATATGAAGATGATTGGAGTTACGGTAGGCCCGAAGCCCGAAAGAAGAGCAAATTTAGCCGGGAAAATCACTCAGTTAATTAAAAAGTCGAGGAAATGGGAAGTTTTGAGGAGCGGTACAAAAGCCCAACTCCCATTCCGGATGTGTCCTTGAACGGAAGCGAATAAAGGCAATATCTCTCGTTTATTTGAGGTAACACTTCAACCTTCTAAGCAACTTTGACTGCTTAGAGAGAAACCGGGAGGCTTCACATGGGGAAAAAAATTCTGCATGGAAAATCAGGAGTCCCTTCCAGAGTGATGTGAAAATAGGGCCTTACAGCGACCCTCTAGTCTCTGGGAAACTTACTTCTTCCAGCTCCTGAAAGGTTACGTACTACTTGAACTTGGTGCTGTTGCGAAACACTCTGACGCAAACATACAAAGGGCATCGGGTGCCGTCGTCAAAATGTGCAAAAAGCAACATATGGCGTGGTGGGTAACGAGTTAGTAAGAAAAGGGGGCACCTATCGAGCTTGAAAAGTTTTAATGTACAGATTCAATGCCTAGAATAACAGGAGTGTACTGCTATCCAAACCTTGGGCGCGCTGAAATCAAATGCCAGCGGTCCCTCCCCTTTTCTTTTCTTTTTTTCCATACGATTATGCCCCACCCCACTAGGATACCATAGTCCCCTGCACGTCCGATTCAAACTAGTTCAAGTCCTGTGCCACGCTTACTAGCTCCCGCTGGAATGTCTCCAAAAACCCATCAGCATAGTATAAGTGACATACTAAACATAATTAATACACGACGGATTGGCGGACTCCGGATGTGAATGTGATTAAGACCCCTGGCAATGTGATTATGACCCTTGGCAAACAGATTAGGTATGCCAGGCATGACCCCGCCTGAATTGAGAGGTGCCCCACATTAATAGACATTCTACCAATGCACGATCGAAAACCGTCTTGGATCTACTACAATCCACCAGCGAGGTCATTCCGCCTCAAATAAACCTCTTACTACAACCACTACTATCACAGCCTGCTTTCTGAGGAAATAAGACTGTCGCAAAAGCGAGAGAGGCCAGAGAAAAACAGAAAATTGATGCGATCAAAGCGGTTGAGTTCAGGTATTCCAAGACCCTCGCCCATCCCTTCCCCCCACCTCAAAGGCACGCTTTGCATTGATTCAATTCGCAGACACCCTTAGGCAGTCCTCCGCAAGCATGAAAAATGTGCTACTCCATGTCCCCCCCCCAATGGTCACGGCAACGCCCGACTTTCATTTCTAAAGACTTCTTGAACGTGCGGTTGTTCCGCTACTAACCCTTCCCCTAATTTCTTATGGTGAGAGGGAGCTGATAAGGGCAACGAGATGACTTCCTTGTGGTACCAACAGGTGAGAATGCACGGCCACGCCCACTCTTCGTCTGTTGCCCGTACATGAGCGGTTCAACATGGGGTCCAATATGGAGCATTTTCGGCGGACTCTTCCACTCTCCCTTCTCTTCAGTGTGATACTATCGAACAATCCCTGAGCCTCATTTGTTGAGTGTTTTCCTTGTATTAATAGTTGAGGACTTGTTCGATAACTTTATTGGCAAGCTTTCGCTGTTTTAATAGTTTCAGAGCCTAAAGTACAACGAAACTGTAAACTGTGAAGCATAGTTGCATTAAAACACTCAATAAAGGTTGAGTTTTAAAATAACTAATCACGTTGGCTAGGTCAATACATTGTCATATGCTGCAAGACAATCTACGCAACTGCTAACAAAGCACACTATAATGAACGGAATGCTTACCCCAACCGCACTGCATATGTGACTGAAAGTCACCCGGACACCAGTTTCGTTACAATTAGTTACTGAATGCGGTCACTTTGCTGAAGGATGTTGGTCACTAATACGTCGGTACGGTGGGATTTATAGGCGGTAGATGAACATGTGCGAGCGCTGTAAAGTCCTTCTATTACTTACTCAAGAAGTGGACTTTCACGATTTTCACGGCATCGCACCCTGTTTCATAAACAAGAAGCGCCGCCCTCCCTTAAAGGCCGTTGGCACGATAAATCCCCCCGATACGAGTAAGATCAATGCGCCCGGCAGGACGGAATTCTGCGACCTTAACAGGCGCTGCATAGCGGCTCTTCTAAGGGAGGTGCCCTTATAAGGGCCCTATCAAAGCACAACATAGGACCCAAGCGCCCGCCACGCCCGCCCGCCCACAAATGGACAACCGTTCCTGACGCTCGTATTCATTCATTTGCTGAGCAAATTATGAGGCGAAGGGATTAGTATGAAGTGGCCGTGATGCTGCATGCATACGTGGGTACAATATGCAGCCGTACCTTCGAGAGCAGTGATTGGCAAGATCCCTGCGGGAAACTCGTCCGAAATTGGTTTTTCAAGTCAGTGAGAACGGAGGCTTTCTCTCCACAGAATTTTGACCGTTTCGCATTCTCCACTGCTATACAAGCCGCCCTAATGAGCATTTTAGATCGAGTACCAAACCATCGTGCAAGCTGCCTTCAAAGTCGCTGTGTTGCACAGCTCGAAGGAAGGCTCACTAGAGAGGAATCTGCTCGAGCTTGCTATCAAACATCTATCTCTTGAAATAAATAACATTGATGAGCATGGGAGCAATGAGTCTAATAGCGGTAGTGATAGGGAAGTAGGGGAAGTCATTAGAAGATGCTTTCATGTCACATTCTGGTGGTTTCAGTTACAGACAGGGGGGGGAGTACAGCATCGTTGTGTCAACCCATGGGGGGGTCGTACTTTTGCTCTGGGGAGGGGGGGTCGTATTTGGAAGACAAATTTATTTTGATAGTTGATTTTTTCTTGTGGAAAAGGGGGTCGTATTAATTTTTTATATGCACTATATGCATTTTGTACTAGTAATTATATACCCCCGCTCGACAACTTTTTCGCCGACTATATACTCATCGCTCGTCGTCGGCGAAAAAGCCGTGGAGGTGGGGGGAGGGGGGTCGTGCCTGGACCCCATTCGAAGGGGGGGGGGGGGGTCGTACTCACACCGACATTTCGCACATCCCCATGCTGTACCCTGGTTACATAGGCAGTGGGGCTCGTCCATTTATTAGAGTGTGCTTTGATAATAGTTGCATACATTGTGTTGCAGCAGATAATAATCTGGTATTGACCTGGCCAATGTGGTTAGTTAGTTGCATAATTCAACCCTTGTTGAGTGTTGTAATGCAAGTATGCTTGATTCATTGTACTTCAACAAGCTGTTAAAACAGCGAAAGCTTACCAATAAAGGTTATTGCACGAGTTCCCAACTACTAACACATTGACGACAGCGTGATACGCATTAATGCGCGCTTTGTAGGCCACGTGGGACCGCGCGAATTGTATACGAATCACGATCAACAAATCCATATCTTTCACTAGTGCATGATTTTTTGTTTAGTTTCTCCTATTCATTCTATAGTCCAGTCCTTAGTATACTCGTACAACGCGTGGTCCATGGAATAGTTCAGTACACAATAGTTTAGCAAAGACTTTTTGGGGAAACATCATCCTTTGCTTGGATTGTTTTGCTCCTTTACTCTGGATTGGTTTGCTCTTCAACTCTTTACTAACAAATATAGACAAATACAATATAAATAATGATAAAAGGTATAAAGAACCACTTTATCCTATAAAGGCGCCAGTTGTGTTTTTCATGGAAACACTGGATACAGAAGAATTTCTGGCACCTGGTGCAACGAGAGCTGGCCTGCCTAGTTTTTTTCAAAGTGACTGGTTAGCTTACTTTATAATTGCTCCTTAAACCAGGTTTTCTGATCGAACCTCCAAAAAGGCGCCTCGTGGGACGGCGTGAATTCTATGCGTACCGCGCCTGTCGCGTTCGAGAAAGCGCGCGTGTCCCACGAGGCCGAAAAGTAAAAACCCGCGTTGTCGTCAACGTGTTAATACAAGAAAAACTTCACTTCAGTGTTGACTACCACTAGTATTTGGATCGCATAGCTCACGATTTCCACACACGGAGCGTTCCTTTAATTGGTTGTGTCTCTTTGTTTGAGTAAGTACCCCACTAATAAAAGTAATGTTTTATAGAAAAGCGCGTCGTTTCACAATCAAACAAGAGTCGGCGGCGCCATCATTGTCATCCGTATGCCAAATGGCGCCACCACCGCTGACATCATCTAAATCTGACGCTAACACGCAGTCATCACGAGCGCCAACTGTCGAATTCGGCGAGGATGATAGCCCTCGCGTACTCGAGTGATGAGAACACGAGTGATTTTCTTATGCACTTACTGTAGGTTTCAAACGATTACTACTGTCTGACGTGTCATATGCTTATTATTATTGCTCTATTATAATATTTCTATAATTTTCGCTGAGCTTTCACTGTTCATCCCCCGTACTGAAACACTGCCCCCTCAATCTAACTCCCTTCCTTCACCCTCTTCTCGCCCACCACCCACTCAAATCATCGTCGTCTTTGCCGCAACCGGTGTGAAAAATCTGCTGATCTTCAAGTGATTTTGGGCTGTATAAGCCATTCTGTTAGAAAAAAAAAGAGCAGCTTGACAAACTGAACATTTCTTTAGACTATTTTTCTGAGTACCTAAAAATTCAATAATATCGACAGCGTTGCCTTGCGCTCTTCAACTTCACATTCCCACTCAGATTCTCATCACTTGAGATTTATTATTGTTGTTTAGGTGAACAATTGTCGTCATATCACAATTAGTTGTATGTATTTACTGAATAAAGTTGAAACAGTAATTATCGCTGTCATCAGATTGCCAAGTCTATCGTAATGTTTTGGACCATGTAGCAGTTAATCTTAAAGTGGGCATTGGTTTCGTGCGTGGGTGATCGATATCCGCATTTCATTTTTTCTACAGATCAGCCGTAGTGGTCGCTGGGAATAACCGGTATCTCTCACCGATTTACCGCATCTTTGTCAGTACTCCACTGAAGGAAGAGCTTGAGTATGCGGAACTCTTCACGCATTGCTCGAGAAAATGTCATTCGTCTTTGCAAAGAAAGAACCCCAAGTTCGATGAGAAGATACAGCCATGATTCCTGCAAAGGATAGAGCGTGTAACGCGGCGCGCACTGGAACGTAGCCAGGGCGTCGTTCATTTCATAAACGAATCCATACTGACCCGGCCAAAATTGGTGGGAAATCTGCCTTGACTGCGCTCCGAGCCACGCCCCCATCAACGCCTCATCGTTCGAGGGATAATCACTGTACGTGCATGTCGAGAGTAATGAGTGACAAGGGTGATCCAGCATATCTATCCCCGCCATTCTGCCTCCCTCAGGAGTGCACCACTCGCAACAATAGAGAGAACCTTACCAGTGAAGAAGGCAGGTCAGTAAGACTAACTCCCCCACACAGCAAGCGTGGCGTATGAGTTGACGGCTAGTTTGAAAGGCAATCTTTTTTACAATTTCCCTCTCTCAAGACAAGCCCTCCTTGCGAGTTCCTTGTTATAATTAATTGATGATGGTGGCGTAAGACTGCATTCAAAGCTCCAATAATTGCTGCTTCAACCTCTAGTAACACGTAATTTGTACATTCAGTAACGCTGATACCTGGTACTGCTTGCATTGCTAGAGATTATTTACTAACAACTGACCGGTTCCAGAACAACCATGCATACAGTGGCCACACCTAATCAAGGGTCACTTTTTGTTTAGGAATAATCAGGAAAACACTGGGCGTGGACAAAGAAAGATGATGGAGAACCATAGTGGCATTCCTCATTGGCGCGCGTGTGCATTAGCATAGTATTTTTGACTATTACTGCTCAAACAAACCGGGTTCACAGGATCAATGGGCGCGTTCTGAAGAGGGATGGACTGAGCCCACCAGCAGCGTTCTTCTTAAATCGATCACTAACCGGTCACTACCGGTAGAGCGAGACAGCTCGAGACAGCTCATTTCGTCCCTACATACAGGGTACAGCATCGTTGTGCCAAACCCATGGGGGGAGGGTCGTACCTGGCCGATGGAGAGGGGGGGGGTCGTAATCT
>MU929435.1:1271-14000 GCA_036418165.1 Cooperia oncophora
TATTCAGCGAAGCTTGAACAGGTCACTTGTGAAGACCTGTTAACTCCTGTGACCAAAGTGGCTCGTTTGCACCATTTCGCAGCTCTATAGGACTTTACAGGTGTCACCAAAATGGGAACTTTTAGTTAAAGACACCCCGCGGTCACTTAGTTCGAAGGATTACTTCCTTGCACAAGAAGCCCAATGCGTAATAGCACAAAGTATTCCACTTGGGGGAGGAATTCTACGGTTTGGTTGAGGGTTGCGTCTATCTATGACACGAACTAACAAAAGGAGGTGGCAGAAATGTGAGATGCCTCCTCAAGCCTCAAGTACAGTATCCGATGAAGTATACTCACTCTGACAAGGAATAAAACGAGTAAAGCGAACCACTGTCATTCGTGTAGCACTGCGGAAGAGGATATTTAGGCTTAGGTTGTACATAGGGCGGTGGATCTTGTGATGGCTGATAAGGATCCTCATACTGTCGCTCAGGTAATCGATAGCGCATCGGAACATTTGTGAAGATCTGAAAAAAGTGAGTGGAGGTCGCTGAAGGGAGGACGACCTTCCATGGTGAAGAAATCTTCGTAATTGACCTTACAGTAACCAAACGGGAACTGAGAACGCGAAAAAAAAAAACGTGGAACTCTTGGAGTCTCGTTTTTTCTAGGTCGCTCTTAAAAAAAAAGGGTTTTGTCCAGGGTTTCCCCACCCCGGCTGACCACATGGGTGGGGGTTCGTCCCCATCGTTGCCATTTGTTTGTTGGTTCGCTTTGCTCCTATGAGCAGGCAAACTGAAAAGCGCACAAAGTGGTTGACTATCTTTGCATCATCAGCGGTGGATCTGTGCTTTCAACATTACTTAACGTCCGTGATTTTGCATTGGCAAGAAACTATTCAAAGGTTCATCTGAGCCCATTGTTCAGCTGAGAAAAGCTTGGCAACCTTACCGGCTTCATCAGCTCTTCTTTGATAATGGACTCCTCGTCCCCGCTGCCAGTCACACTCCCTGTTGGCGACACAGAAAACGGTCTCTGATCTGCCAGAACAGGGTTTTCGTATCCTGGAAATGAAATTGACCGTGACTGCGCAGTACCGAAAAACGCCTGTAAGAACCTAAAAAATCACATATTCAGCAGTTTTGTAGGCATTTTGCTGAGATCGAATTCATTGGAGAAGATGAATACACTGAAGCTCCCACTTCCGCGAATTGTTATAGCCCCCTCATGTTATTTTACAGTCTTGCGTACCCCAAAAGTAACGAACTTACTAGGCCCATAGGGATCATCTCGCAGAGGTAAGACAAACGGCTGTCTGACATAAATGGGCCTCCCGAAAACGTACACCTTCGTGACCGGAGTATTATTCGGTGGAAAACTGTACTGCTGACCCTGAAAATCCTCGATAAAGATGGATCTAAGAACTGTTACTGGATTCCCGTAACCTGTGGCTGGACGGATCCATCGGACGTAAGATCATTGTTCACGGCTTGTTTAGGGCTATCATCTGCACTGAGAAGGACCACATTTGCGAGGAGGAATAAGGTAACGCTCCTAATCATGGACTGGCTGATCCTGTAAAATTTAAACTTGTATACTCTGGAAGATTATTGATTAACGGAGATTAACGGATATAAAGGGTAACAACACGAGGAGCTAAGAATTCTGCTCAAAACTTGGATCGGGTACGTTGAGAAGAAGTTGATCCAGTGGATCTGTACCGCACTGATGGTCATTACACTACCCTTATCCCGAGCCAGAGTAGGCGTGGCTTCATGTAACATTGGCACGGAATCTGTTACTCGATGAATATTCCCGTCTGAACCACTGTCATCTCGTATTTTCTGGTGGTTGCACCTAGAGAACCGGCGACACCGTTTTTTGTGTTCCCGTCAAATGTGAATATTCCACCAGAACCATATTGACACCATAAGGTCTAATGTTTAAGAATGCCAGCCCACGCTACCCGATCTCAGTGGTTATAGAGTCCTTACATTCTATAAACCACTAATTCTGTGTGTCGGTTTGTCGGTATGTATGTATGTATGTATGTATGTCCGTCCGCAAAATGCTTCACGGGTTCAAACACGTCAGTGTAGGAGAGTATACGACCGCTAGCCGGTGGCGAAACCAGTTGGTGCAGATGTATCAATCCAATGTTTTGATTGTGATAACACCCTGCACTATATAAGAGAACCATGTAGTGCACTCCAAACCATTGCACGAGCTGCTCGCGTGGCAGGTGGACGTGAGTACGTGCAGCGGCCGGGATGGGGTCTTCAATCCCGTCGGGGACACAGTAATGTGAGTGGTGGCAAGGGAATGGGGCCGGAGGGTATAATGTGGGTGGGTGGGATTAGTGAGGGAGAGTACGGTAGGGGAAGCATAGAGTGCGTTTAGTAGAAACTCATCACAAGTGTGGTAATAAAAGCGCCAATGAAAGCGATAAGGTGAATAGAGGAAGGATCAACCGCTAGCAGAGTCGCGAATAAAATCCATGTTTTGGTATCACTTTGAGGCAATGTGTGATTGTTTACAACCTCACTATGTAAAAGAATCATGTAGTGCACTATAAGTGAGCTACTCGTATGAACGTATTGGTCAAAGATTGTTGACTATCTGTATAAAAGAAAAGCCGGTGAGGAGAAAGATAAGCGCGGCGGAGCCGGGCCCGCTCAGCAAATCCAATTGCGAGTCTTTATCCAGAGGAAAGCGTGTCCAGGCATACAGCGCAAAGCCGACTGGTAAATAGTTAGTAAGCCATCTAAGCCGAGAGCGTTTGTGAAGGAGCGTCGACCCAGAAGGGCAAGTCTTCTCCCATCCATTTGTTGCGAGGTCACCCGGCTGAAAAAAGGCGTCCAGTCCCCGCAAACCCGTTTCTATGTGCCCTATCCTTAAGATAAATGATTGTAGTTTTTCTGGTATCGTAAGCTCTATTGGCTTTCGGGAACGGGCAAAGAGAAACCGTAAACTCCTCCCTCCCCTCGTTGCGCAGCGCGGCGATGGGCGCGACGTTTCCTTAATTTGCACTCCTTTCGATTGAAGCTTCGGATTTCATGTAGACAGGGAACATGGTAGACACTCATGTCTATTTTTGGTCGCAGACTGTCTATTCTCGAACAATACCACCTTGTCAGACTGATCGATGATTTGAAAATCTATAAGTCCCTAACTGCTGAAAGCGATTGTAAGTTACTACAGGACGCCATTGATGCCGTGGCCTGTTGGTCTAAATCATGGGATCTCCCTTTAGCATATGATAAGACCTCAGTCTTGCACTTAGGTTCCTCCCGGATCAACTTCGATTACAATATTGACGGCTCGCAACTCAAAAAGGTAAATGAAGTAAGGGACTTAGGCTTCATCGTCGATCACAAATTGGCGTTCCATTCCCACTGCGTATCGATAGCTAATAGAGCGGAGAAGAGACTGTTCCAGTTATTGAGGAGCTTGCTTACTAAGGATCCACACGTTCTTATAAGAGCTTACAAGACTTATATTCGTCCGCTACTAGAGTATGGTTCTGTTGTATTCTTCCCTATATGAAGAAGACCATTTCCAGACTGGAATCTGTGCAAAATAGTTTCACAAGAAAGGTTTTGACTCGGGCTCTGGGTTTCATTTACAGTTCTATACCAAGAGGTGTCGTAAGAAATAAAATGCTTGCGCTTGATTCTTTATACTGTAGAAGGAGGAAACAGGACTTCATAACCATGTTCAAGATACTTACAGGGAAGTCTGTGGTAAATTTGCGTGATACTCTCACCCTCTGTCCGTCCAACACTCGTGGTGACAAAATTAAACTCTCTTATCCTAGAGCTAAGTCTAATGTTAGAGCCAAGTTTTTCGCTTTGAGGGCTTCATCCGAATTCGTTAAGTTCTCGAAGAAACACAGTATGCCTGGGAACTTAGCTCAGCTAAAAAAGATTCTGCATCAACATTTGACTTGAGGACTACTACGGACTATTCCGATTTCTAAACTGCGTTGACACTTGAGGGAATGGTCAGGTTTCCGAGTTACGTTACCTTACGTTGATTTACCTTTTCATCGAATTTCTTTTAATTATTACATCGAGTTCTGAAGATTGCAAGGTTCATTTTGTCAAGTTAGTTTTTTTTAGTTTGCAGTTGCTTCATGTTGCTCATGTGCCTATGGTGCATGCAATAAATAGTAATACGTAACCACCACCTAAAATCGTTGTCATTAACGGGCGCGACGTCGCACGCGACGACCACTGGCGCGGCGAATTACAATTCTCTTGTCACATACCCCTGGCTTTCGGTGGCTGTAAAAAACTTAAGGCTTTGGCGATCTCAGTTCCCATTTGGGATGTGACACACCTCTACTTCATTCACTCGTGTAATGTAATGAATTCCGCCGTTGATCCTACAGTACCTTGCGGGGGGCAGCCGATGTACAAGTCAGTGCTTTTCCCCACAGACGAGTCTAGTACCTTCCCAAGATGATAGAAGGCTTGGCTGGCATGGCGAAAGCCGATCCAGGATTTGACTCCCAGACCCGTGATCCAGGATTTGACTCCCAGACCGCACGTGGGAAACGGGTCATTCCCACAATAGTAGCGATAAACGTAGAATTCACATGAATGACTATGGGCTTTTTACTGGATTCCCTCTTTTCCTGTGTCTGAACGGAACGATCGGAGACGAGGTCATTGCTCGCGATGGTCTTAGCGCTGTCTTCTGCAATGAAGACAAATGGCACGGTGATTTGGTACTCTGTCTGAAGTGCTAGCAGGGTGCCCTATAGTGGGGAAATGGTCAAAAACCTGCGAAGAAAAGCCTTCGTTCTTAATGACTCAAAAGCAATTTCGGACGAGTTTCCCGTAGGCATCGTGCCAATAACCGCTACGGTAGATACGGCTGCACGTATGTACTCATATATCCATGCAGCACCGCGGCCGCTTCATATCAATCCCTTCGCTTCATATTTACTTCGCAAATGAAGCAATACGAGCATCAGGTACGGTCGTCCATTTGTGGGCGGGTGGGCGGTGGGCGTCCGGGTCGGTATGTTGCAGCTTGATAGGGCCTTATAAGGGTACCTTCCTTGGAAAGGCGCTACGCAGTGCCTGCTCAGGGGAGCGGCTTCCGTCCTGCCAGGCGTATTAATCCTACTCGTCTCAGGAAATTATCGTGCCAACTGCCTTGAAGAGTAAACATATAAGCGAGGAGGAATACGGTAACGCTCCTGATCATAGCTGGTTATGTTGACTAGTTGAGAGACAACTTCCACGCTTACGAGATGAATCTTTCTGGATAATACGATGAAGCCGAAAACGAAACTGGCTAAACAGTTAATTAGACGACATGCACTGGATTGAAACGGATGGCTCAACGTCGTGTTCGCCAAATGATGAAGTTTGCGAAGGAAATAGGATCATAGTGATCAAGGGGTCATCTGGTAGTGATATAGAGAAAGTAATATGCTAGAAGAGGCAGTATATTAGTTGGTTCTAGACTGGTAAGATTAAAGAAAAATCATTATTGTAAATCGTAAACGAAATAACTTGTAAGCGACTGCGTCCACTCACGTAACTGAGTAGCGTCAGCAATGGCCTTCCAGATTACTGCGGAATGTAAATCGGGAAGCTATAATTAGTAAGCAAAGCAAAAGGCAACATTGGGAAAGGAATACACACAGACAAGATCAATCGTTTTGCGCTCGGCATCGCAGACGAACTCATTGACTATTCCAAACCCTCGAGACTCATCAGTGGGACAGGTTTGACCGACATGCAGGACATGGACTACATAGGGGGAGGTGATTGGAAAATAGATAAACGAGAAGAGAGAAATGTTAAAAGTTAGGGGGGGTCACATGCAAACTAATATACAAATACACAGCGCAAATCCTAGAGGGAACTGACCGAGTGATTACCCGTTTCTCCCTCGCCTCGGCAGGAAAAGTTTCTGTGAAATCCTAAATACTAATCCTTGCGAACGCCTCGTCGTTAATCTTTGAGAATTTGCGTTAAGAAATCTATCAAAAGGAAAGCTAAGAAAGTTTCCTGTGATTCTGCACAATAACATCAGACACCTAGGAGTATGCTCCGCGAACCATAGCCGTGTCATTCGTGTCAGTTCTTATCCGTCCTTCGTCGGAAATCTCATCCACCGTCCTGATTTTTTTCTCATTCTCTCCGTGCTCTTATCTCTCCATGTTCAACAGCATGTCGCAGACGCAGATGCCGACAGGCTCGGGTGTCCTTTCACCGTCAATTCCTGCTCTCCAACTAGTTCCTCCCCTTTATAACGTTTCAACGACGCCGAAAATGAAAGCAGCAAAAATGTCTTGGTGAGTGTGTGGAGTAGCGCGCCGAGAAGTGGAGCAATAGCGCCATATGGCGCCTGGAAGGATAAATGAGGACAGTGAAGTGGAGAAGTAGCGAAATAGAGCCACGAATATGGTTGAATAGCTCCCAGCGAGTCCTTTTTCACGTAAATCGCAAAACCATCGCTCCAAATAGCATACCAAACACCTAAGAATCCTTTACTCCACACTTCGCTGCATAGACCTTCTATTTAGGATCGGGATTATGGCCTGGCCCTCGCTAATCGATCTGCAAGCCCGGAGTAAAGTCTGGTCATGTGATTACAGTGTTTTATCATTCAATGAATTCCTCCGTATCAACTAGCCGTCTCCCCTCTCGTAGTTATAAAACCCTTGGCTGACCTGCATGAGTATGAATTCACGAAGTCTGGTGCGGCGCTTCATAGCCATCACTCCCCTGATTACCTCTACTTTTTATGAGGGCGCATCGAGGAACAGTTCGATTAGACTCTCCCATGAGAGTTTTACGACTTCGGGCATTAATTAGCCCATTTTGCGCAGCGGCAGTTTCTGATAGATACGGCGACTTATATTTTGCAGGCTTCATACATAGACGTCGGAATAGATCCACATCTCTTCTCACTTAGAGCCTTTTATTCACCTACCACACCTGATGCCGCTGAAAGCACAGTTTTCACTCTGCCGACAAACCTTGAAAGTATGAAGATCAAATGCCACGCGTGGGCGCATCTCAACACTCTTTCGTAAATATGGTACAGTAAGCCTTTCGTACTTTAAACAGATTGCCTTCTTCTGCTGCTCCGACCCGTTCCACTCCGACTTCATAGTTCAGGACATGCAGCTCGCGACTTCGATTCATATGTGCTCTAAGGGTATTTAAGCGCTCCGCCAGTAGGCTCTCCAACTCTTGCCTTTCGTCTGAAGTCTCAGAGGAGCGAGAGTAGCTACTCCGCTCAGCGGTCGCGCAGGCTCGGCCGCTCGGTATACATGAAAACCAACCATGAAGTAGCCGATTAACAGAGATCTAGCAAGGTCTCTCCTTGTGTTCTTTGAGGCAAGGAAAAAGCAAATTCGAGTGGCCGTAAAGAGGTCTTCTAAAGTTATCCGCCAGAATTAGTAAGATTCGTTGCTTAGCATTGCTGCGGGGCATCTAGGAACTCATGCTTCAACCACAAGCCTTCCCCCTCTCCTTTTTCTTCCTCATTCCTGTCTTTTCCTTGCTTTCCTCTTTCTCTGTTTCCTTATACCTTCAAGCTGAGCTGAAGCCAGGAGATTGCATCAAAAATAAATTCTGAAATCCTCGCAGCGAGAGCATGTCAGTCGTTGTCAAGAGCCGCGTAACCCACTGGGATTTAGCGGTTTAGTAATCAGGTGCCGCTCCACCAATCTCTTAGCTCGCGGATCAACGTCCTCGTCCAATCCCGGACTTTACACGGCTAAGAGGCTGCGTTCTTATCGATCTGTCAAGAGCGCGGAATAATAGCACCTTGGAGCCACACAGTTTGGCTCCGCGGTTGCCTCGCAATGATAACGGCGCAGCTATGTAGCGTTTTTCCAAGCATTTTTCAGTAAGATGGCAAATGTGTGGGCGCAACTAAAAAAGATCCCGAAGTGGTGAGCAATTCTCTAGTTTTTTTTACAGTTGCAAAACCAATCCAGTAATCTCAATATTTCGTTTTCGATTCTAATCGCAACTTAAAAACATGATTGCAATATTTCTGACACTTTTCCTCCACTGCAGCCCAACTAGCAATCAACAGAAATAAAACAACGGTAGAATGCATTGAACGGCACGATAGTGCCTGTTTACACTCGTTAGCGCTGAAGTCGATCGGGGTGTGTCAGCGGGGCGTAGGTTTTGGCGCTGTGCCAGTCCGTTTTCCATCGATCGTTGCGGCGTCCAATGAGCAGTGGAAAGGGGTTGGCCCCGCGCCAAAACCGATGTCCCGCTGAGACACCCCCACTAGCTTCGGTGATAACGACTGTATATAAAAGGGGCTAGTGATAGGCGCGTTCCAAGAAGGAAATAATAGAAGTCTGAGTTTTTTAAATGATTCTATCAGGCACATTTTAGTGATGAACTTCTTCCTCTTCCCGCCGCATGAGGATTTCTCATAGGTGCCTAATGGGGTTGAGGTCCAGATCTAGGCGCGGTCACTTATGAACAGGAGCTCTTGTGCTGAAACCAGATCTTCACATACATTCCGCGATGGCCTTGGTGTCATGACAATGCTCTGGTAGTCAAAAGTTTCTGTGGGCCAAATTCAACAAACTCCGATAGCGCTATGGATGGTGCGATTTTTGGCTTATTTGCAGTTTTTTTTCACTGAAATTGTAGCTACAGTGCTAGCAATACGAATAGCTTGTTAAGAAGTCAATTGAGGAACAGAATGCCGCCATTACCCTCCAGACAGGACGCACAGTCAGCTTTCATTAGCGAATGCCATGACGTTCACTGATCCAAAAACAGTCCTAATCAGTGCGAGGAACTCTATATGTATTGCGCAACTGTATAGGGTTTCACGCATCACTGCTTCCGGATCAATTCCAGTATTTCACGTGATAAATCAGCAAGACACAGTGGAAGGGATCAATTCAAAACTATCCATATTCGGGGGTGGGGGAGGGAGGCAGGGGAGAGATTTTTGACATCGATCAGTTTCTTCAAGGTGCGCCGCGCACACTGTCTCGATTATTTAGATCTAATTGTGAAAAATATAAAGAGGCATCACGCAAAGACCGTACCTAAGATACACTGTGCTTCGCGGGATTTCGCTGTAAAATGATGTGCCTTGACAAGTCAGGCAGATTGGGTTTCAAATAAAATAGCTAGCAACAAAATAAAATAGCTAGCGCAACACACAAATCCCGGATCAATGGATTTCTCAACTGATCGTTGAAGGCACGTCAGTGGCACAGCAATCACGCGGAAGGCTGCTCAGCCCCTCCCCCCCCCTCCCGCCACCTCCCCCAAGAGACCCGAAATACATCCAGAAGAAAGGTTAGTTCAGAACATTCAGAAGAAAGGTTAGTTCAAAAAAGTGTTACGCTGCGACACAGATTTGGCCAAATGAGGCTGCGGGGCAGCATGAAATTACGGCGAATTTGTATGATAGTTCCACAGGTCTTAACAGTGATTAGCCGTAAAGTTCGTGGAAGCTTCAAGATTTTCAAGATGAAGAGTCAAGGAAGCAGCGTAGTTTTCGTTTCGCACACGCCTTTGGACGGATACTGTAGAGATCACAATACCGTTCCCTCGGCATGTAACTCTTTGATAATGTCCGGTACAGGGTGGTAGATTCTTTGATTAGAAATAGTGGGAAACGCAAAACGGCCTTTTTGACGACCACCAACGCGTTGGTCCGACTCCTTTTTGAAATATTTCAGAGAACGCGGTCCACCACATTGGATGCAAGTCGCCAGAAATCGTGCGTTATGGAAGAGCTGTGGTCCCCACTGAAGATCAAGCCAGCTGAAGGACCATCAAAGTATCAAAGTAAGAAAGCATAGAATGCGGCTAAAGACGTTGCTAGTTGGTACAATGAAGAGCAGTTAACCCCGTGAATCTTGAGCCGGCAAATCGATTGGGAGCTACAGCTACGAGCTGGTCAATGTCAGATAGAACGGTAGAGACAGTGTTTGCATAGTTAGCCACATGGAAAGTAAGAAAAAAGCTCACACAAGCTGAGCAAGGAAATGGCAGAGAGTGGCTCATAGAAAAAAGAAAGGGAAGTGACAAGCCGATGTGGTGTGGCGTCCACATGAACAGTCGAACTCGCTTTGATCAAAGCGATCCGGGCAAATGGACGGATCGTTCGCGAGGATTTATCGGCGATGGCTTCAAAGGGGGCCAAAATCCTCCTCAAGTAGTGATTCGATGACGGCCCATGACGAGGACCCGCTTGCGATCGGGCAGTGAGGCGTTTGAGAAACAGGTAGGCCATCCGAACACATCACAATAAAATCCGATCTATACACGTCAGAATAGATCAGCGCTGAAGTTGCAGGAAGTCCGGTTCTACCAAAAAATTCCTACAGTAAATCGCCAGCGAGCTTTTTGGATCATATCCAAACTACGGTTCTTTCCCTGTTCTCTAAATCAAAAAAACTTGTGCGCAAAAATTGTCTAAAAAGAAAAAAAACTGATCAAACAGCACACTCGCTACGGACTTCGGAATGTAAAGCATGGGAAACACGGAAGTTAAACCATATCAGTAGTACCATAAAATCAATTCTTTTTGAGATGTGCTACGCGTCATAGTTCCCTTTCAGAACCATAGTGGCTCTTGAATGCGATTTAGCCCACAAATTTATATGAGGGGCTAAATGTTGGCGAAAACCCACAAAACTACCTAATGTTAACATTGAAAAACCCATTTGTGGATGCCACGGTGCAGCGAAGGAAGGGCATTTCTGGTTGTCCTGAGAGGAATTCGGTTCAGAATTCAGTCTGCGAGTAGTACAGTCGTCATCCTTGCACTTGATAGTCAATGTCAGTGCGGCTGCGTGCGGCGCGGGTCGCCCGCACCCGTACTGCCCACCAATCGACTTTGAACTAGGCACAGTGAACCATTTACTGCTATTTATATCCCTTCGCTAGCCTACTCGTTTTACTATCACTTTTTGTCGCCATACGCAACGTTTCAACGAAAAGCGCCTGACACCAAACAGTGTGCAGCGCTGCACTTCTCGCACGCACACGGGCCGCCCCCAACCCTATCAAGTGCAAGAGATGGACGACTGTATGAAAAGAGCACGGTCACTACCGCTGTGCCATGCCACCCCCACCTTAACCTTTGCTTGGACCGTAATACCTTAAAGTTAGCAACAATCACATTCACGACTTCCATCCGCCAAAACAATGTTTACGGCGTGTCGCGCCCCTTCGAAGGACATCGAAAGACTATGTAGATTCACCCAGAACGGTAAAGAATCTCATGAGCTGTGCAGGAAACAGGCACGGCATGCAACTAATGCTAGGTCGCGGTATGAAAGGCACCCTTGCGACTAGCGGAAAGGTCCAAGTAGACAGTTTAGTTTCGTCTTCCGAAAAGTGCCCCTTTCCCAAGGCTGACGTTCATACTTTGCGGTCAGCGGTCCACCAGTAGTCGACAGCGTTCCATTAGCGTTTCAACTGCTACGGACAGCGTGGCGTATAGCAGCTGTGAAGCCATAAGCAAATTCGATCTAGCCCCTGCCAGCTCTAACAGCGTTCGCCAGGCGATCTACCAGATCACCGGCTGTTCGGGCGGCCCTGGGAACTCTGTAAGCGAATAGATGCCCTACGTCTGCCAGCGTGCCCACAACGCCGTTCTACTGCCCCTCAGGGAGACGAGAGCTGCGGCGCCGATAGCGAGGCGTGGCAGACAGCTGATACCAATCCTATCCGCGCCATAGCTCTATACGCAGCACTCAGCCAACCCTCACCTATATCCCCATAACTGCTACCAGCTGCTCTGCTGCCCCTCCCATCTCGCCATAATCTTCTCTCTCGGACGCTGGTAGACGCTAGTTCACGCTTGCAACGCTGATAGACGCTACATCCATACCTATACTTCCCAGGCCCTCGAGACGCTGCCGGACGCTCGAAACGCTAGTTTACGCTGGTAGACGCTGGTGGACGCTGCCGCAAGGTATGAATGTAGCCGAAATGGTGGAGGAGCGCAGCGGGAGCAGTCTGGAAGCTTATATCCTAAGGCTTACGAGGCCGGCACCCGGACTATATCATGCGCTCTTCAGTTTATCGTCGCCTATGCTTATCCAGTAGCCATGGTTAAGAGCAAGAGTGTGGGTGCATACACTGAGAACGCTTTCTTTTTCTAGTAATCTCCAAGTTCTCCCTTCTTGTAACCTCGGCATGATGTCGAATATTTAGTTATTTCTGCCAAACGAGGTTTTTAGATAGAACCGTTTTATTGGCCCGACGTTTCGACCTTCTCGTCTTCTTCAGAGGCCTGAAAATGGCTCGAAGCTTTCAATTTGTCACTTACCCGATCAAGCGCCTCCCCCACTCTAGCGTTTCCGACGTCGTGTTCCGAAACCCCCGAAGAACCCAGCAATAACCGCGCTCAACTCACCGAGGTTCCACCGTGCGGAGCCTAGCTCACGCTATGTGTCAGTAATGTAAGTAAGAGCGAATGAGTCTCACTAGAGTCTCATCGTGTCATATCAGCCAAAATTGTCATTGTGCACGTCGCCCTTACTGTAGCTCGCATTGTAGCAGAATCGCGAGCTACAGTAAGGGCGACGTGCACAATGACAATTTTGGCTGATATGGCACGATGAGACTCTAGTGAGACTCATTCGCTCTTACTTACATTACTGACACATAGCGTGAGCTAGGCTCCGCACGGTGGAACCTCGGTGAGTTGAGCGCGGTTATTGCTGGGTTCTTCGGGGGGTTCGGAACACGACGTCGGAAACGCTAGAGTGCGG
>MU929500.1:0-10513 GCA_036418165.1 Cooperia oncophora
CAGCTTGTTTTCCACCAACTGCTTTCGCTTGACCGCTTCAACAAATGGTGGATAACGAACTGGCGCCACGCCACACTCAGCCCTCTGACAAGTCCCCAGCATCAGCGAACAAGACTGCATATCCATCAATTGCGATCATTGTGATCTATCAGAGCTAAATACAAAGAAGCTAGTGGGCTTTGGAACATTCAAAAATATGCTACAAAGAATATCAAACATTCGAGACCCCCCTGAATCAACATCATGGAAGCACGCCATTTGATTTGTCACGATGCCATCTTAGCGCCGAAGGCTGAGACTAACCGACGACTGTCGGAAAGACATTGGAGGCGTTTTGAATTGCTGCCAGGGAACTTGAAATCAATATGAAGGGGAGCTGTGCGGCTGCGCTGCAAGCTCGCATACTATCGACTAAACTGAGTTTCCATCTGCGAGGTTGCGTGGTTGAACTAGTGTCAGTACTCCAGGTTTACCCCTTCATAATCGGTTTACTTCAAGGTGAGGCTGCGTTCATACTTTGCGGCAGCGTCCATCAGCGACCACCAGCGCTCCGAGCGCCCGCCGGCGACTACGAAAGTATAGATATCGATCTAGCGAACGGCAAGGTCTACTAGATCCCACCAGTATCCGCGAGCAACTGTCAGCGTCTCGAAGAACTAGAGAAAAATGTGTATCGATCTAGAGCCTGCTAGCGTCCACCAGTGACCAGCAGCGTCAGCCAGCGACCAATAGTACGGCGTTATGTAGCAGTAGGGTGCAGCTACACAAGCCTCAATTTTACGACGCATAATCCTGCTGTCTCCTCCCTCCTACTTCCCCATACTCTACCAGCAGTCTGCTGCCCTCCCTTCCCATACTCTCTACTGTGGTCATCATTGGTGGACGCTGGTAGACGCTAGATCGACATCTGTACATTCCTAGTCGCTCGAAATCGCTGATGGTCGCTGGTGGACGCCGACGCAAAGTATGAACGCAGTCTAAGGCATGATTTCCTCGATCCCACATCGCTGGATGTGTGCCCATGACATAGGCATATGCAAGCTTGATAGGTTTTGTCGAGTTACCTTTTGCTGTTCGCAACTTGCAGCCCCTAAGCTATGGCTATAAAATCAGAGCTGAACTTTGAAAATCTTTGCACCAACCTTTTTGAGCTGAAAATCAGCAAACATTCGCGTGACGTCTCTGAGCCTCCCTTGAGTATCAGTCATCATCGTTGACAGCTACACTTTATTCACTGAATGTAAATACAGTAGAGGTTTTGAGAGCGCTAAATGAAAAATATTCTGTAAGGGTCCCTGCGGTGTGGTGCAAAGGCATCAGCGGGTCTGGCGGGGAATTAGGTTTTTGTGAGAGCGCTGCTTGACAGGAAGCTGCGATGCTGCCTTGTAGGGTGGGAGGGCATGCTAGCGCGCCGCTAAGCGCAAGTGCCGCTGCAGCCACAAGGGCAAATGTTTAATGGGTATGTGGCAAGAGAATCGTAATCCTCCGCGCTGATGGGCATCGCGTGCGACGTCGCGTACGCAAATGACGGTGGTTCCAGGTCGTGGGTGGCGCTAACAGTAAATTCAGAAAGCCCGAAAATAAGTTATGAGTTACTCTACGCCTGCGGGATGCTAGCATGAATACAGTCCGGTGCTTCAATCCGACAGCTTAAGCGAGTTAGGAAAACGCCACGCCGCAATCTGCCGCGAAGCATCAAAATTAACCGATTCTGCTGGCACGTCTCCCGACTCATAGGGCGATCAGGAATGAATGTAGAGGCGCGTTAACGCAGTTAACGCAGCCTCGTTTCGTCGCACGCGTCCCCAGCGTTGGGCTCGTAACCCATGTCAGCCGGCGCCTGCGTATCGGACGCTTGGTCGGGCAAGGAGAGGACGTTTGCCCGTCAGGCAAATTATATTGGCCCGCGGTTGGGCGTTTGCTTTTTGTTGATGCATATTAGATGTCTGATATGAGTTTAATGGTTTGCCCGGTCTGGCGGGTTGTTAGGAACATTCTTTTGCAAAAAGATCTGAAAAAGAATTTAAAAAAAGATACTGCATGCAAGCGAAGTACATATCGATACTCATGTTCATAGAAGACGTTGCGCAAACAGGGCGCTAACAGTGCATGCGCATTGTAGAGGAGCACTGCTTTTGCTAGCTTGGAATGGAAATGTTCAGGGAGAGGATCGAAACTAGCAGCTCATTACGATCGTGGCTAGCATTGGGGAGTGCACATTACATACGTGGCGACCTGGACGCGCTCGTGCGTAAGTGGTCATTCTATCCTACCGGGCTGGAGCAAAGGGGTGTGTGTCAGGACTCACCGCCGCGCTCGAAACTCGGTCGCCGCACTGGGAAGTGGGTCACCGCGCGCGGCGATTACATGCTTTGACATGTTTGCATGTTTAGACATGTCTACCTGTTTGGAGATGTTTTTGGCAGATGGGAGAGGAAAAGAGAGAACGCTCTAACCAAACCAACTGGTAAGCAAACTGCGATAGGGTCATATTGATCGGAAGTTGGCAAAATGCCAGGTCAGGACTCACCGCCGCGCCACGCGAACAGGTCGCCGCGCGCGGTGACCTAGTTTCGAGCGCGGCGGTGACTCCTGGCCGTCTCCCGGGAGAAGGCAAGAGAATCGTAATTTGCCGCTCCACCCGCGCGGCGATGGCGCGGCGTTTTCTTAACTCGTGTTAACCTGTCGATTGGAGCACCGGACTTCATGTAGACCCCGTCATCGTAGACATT
The DNA here is from genome assembly GCA_036418165.1 of Cooperia oncophora. Classification (NCBI taxonomy): domain Eukaryota; kingdom Metazoa; phylum Nematoda; class Chromadorea; order Rhabditida; family Trichostrongylidae; genus Cooperia; species Cooperia oncophora. Next base: position 2,733 of record MU929500.1, read on the forward strand.
CATGACTATTTTCGGTTCTGAATTGCCTGTTGTGCCATCTAATACCTGGAACCATCGTCATTTGCGGGCGCGACGTCGCACGCGACGCCCACCGCGCGGTGATTTACTTTCTCTTGTCACATATCCCCGACCGCTAGGCTGACTTAGCTTCAGTTAAGTGATGGATGTTTACGATGAGCTGCGATGAATGGCTTTATCACCGATACTGTAGCTTTACATCAACAAGTAAGCACAATTTGAAGCGTCTTCTATAGGGATGCGAGGAAGCATACAGAACTAGAATGAAGGGCAGGGAATGTATTAAGCGGTAAGGAGAGGATACATGGCCTGTAAGGCGCTTGCGCGACTGATTGTTACTGCATCATGGAGGCTTCCTTGAGGCCAAATCACAGAAAAGATGAGCGGACGTGTGATAAAACAGCTGCCATTTGCAGTTTTATCGCGCCAGTTAACGGCGATGTTTCTGGATCGTTGAAGGCTACAATAGACAAGGTTCAACCAAAACTAGCCTTAAATGCCACCGATTTCGTAGTTTATATGGAATACGACGCTCCAATCGACAGGCCAATGCGTTCTACGGGATCGCCGCGCGCGACTGATGGGTAGGTTACGATTGTCTTAATCCGTGTCCCCAAGGGGAGCTAACAAGCAGCAACCACAGCCTACTTATTCGGCTCAGTGTGCAGTACCGTATGGTGCATACCGAACTGCTCGAATTATCACTTCGTTCGGTGCTGAGGACGTGAGGGATTAAAGGACGCGAAGCGAATGGTGCAACCTGGGCTCACTTGGCTGCCTTAGACGTACAGTCCTGAGCTTTGGCGACTATGTTTTACTAATAGGTCTACCGAGTGGACTACTCTGCACACATGCCTTTAGTTTACCTACGCACGGACACAGAAACAACTGGTAAAGACTCACACTGAACCGACCAAGTAGCACGAGTATCTATTGAGCAATGATGCTACCCCTCTCCAACACTGTAACAATCAGATATCACCGTTTATCCAGAGTTATCCGCATTGCTCGCATGAGCTACACGTAGACCTCCCCATTCGTAGCCATTCGTTGGCCAGCTGTTGTTTAATGCACTTTCGGGGTACAGTCAAAATCCCAATCCTCCTTCATCTTACTGAGTCACCTGTACCGCTTTCCTTGCAGCGCTTTCCTGCTCGTCCTCTTTGTGCACATAACTATAAGAGCCCCTCAGAGAGAGAGGCGCAGTGTTAAAGTGATTCCGCCCAAGCGGCCCTGCCCGGCATTATCTTTTGGGCGTCTGTGGCCGTGTCGGGCCAAGAGGTCGCGATATTCGTGTTCAGGGGATGAGCGTACCCATGGAGGCCAATTCCCAGACAATTCGAAGTTCTGACCTGAGCTATGGAAATTAGGCAGTAAAGGCTAATTGATGGTAACAGTGAAGGGCATCTCGGGTCTGGTCAGGTACCGTGCCCTCGAAAGAACTAGCATTCAAAACAGCGTGCTAAACTTTATTAAAATTGGTGGTAATCTTGCACGAAATTCAAGTAGAGAAGTCCTCTTAAAACATTAATAATGTCTCTTTTAACGGCATTTCTTCTTTTCCATAAAGGGCATTTGTCATCGGTCTGAATTAGGATGATCTCATCATTCAGTCCTTGTAGCTAGCGGACTCATGAAAGACATACCATTCACCCTGCGCTGTTCAATGCCAGTGCGCTTGCGGACACCCTGAAATAGACCTCATAGTAAGTGAAGCGAGTTCACCTTCAGTGGTTATTCCTCAAAAAAAAGTTTACATAAAAGTAAATTCAAGAGCAATTTCGGTGCTAACGTACCCAAGCGAAGCCATACAGCAGTGCGTTCCTTCCACTAAGCAAGACACAGACTTAGAGCGCATGTGACCAGAGTCGCACGGAAACAGCGCCGACTTTAGGGACAGCTGGGTGACCAGAGCAACGAAAGAAGCAAAAACATGTGTATCGAGCCTTGGATTTCCTCACTAGTCAAGAAAAAAACGTCAACTTCTAGGGAAGGTAATCTACAATTTGCGTTGGAATGAGTAAGGCCACGAACGCCATTCAGACGAGACCAGAAAGCACCACGAAATGGAGAAGCCTGCGGCTACTCTGGCCATTTGCGCTGCAAACCTAAGTCTTCGTTAGGCGAAGGGACGCAGAAGCGCTGCCGCGTAGAACTGCCCAACTTGGTCCGCTCCCAGACACGGACACAGATGTGGAGGCTGATAGCGTTGGCTGATTGGTGATAGGTTAAGAGCTCGCCTTTTTCTTGTAATTCTGAACCCTGTACGAGCAAACGGCGGAGAAACCCTGAGCGCGCGAGACAGCACAACGAAGGTGAGGACGTACACGGAGGAACGGGGTGGCATAACCGTCGGGATTACGGACCTGCTCACTTCATCCGCAAAAGGGTGCTCTTTTTAGCCTAACGGCAGTTGAGACGGTAATTTGATACTTGGCCTCAAAATGCTAGCAAGGTCCTACACTCTAGTTCGCTGCGGACGGTTGGGCGTGTCAGGCAGTATGAGTGTGTCACGCCGTCAAAGCCGTTCTCTGCCTTCTTGTTGAAGCGCGCATGCGACAAAAAGTGGTAGAAAACGAGTAATACGAACGATATGATACAGTCATATCACTTGCTCGCTTTAACAACTGGTGGAGAACGGGTTTGGCACCGCGCCAAACTCATCCCGCCTGACACGCCCAACCGTCCGCAGCGAACTACACTATATGTAGTGGGGAAAATGACGAAAAAAAAACGAAGTAGGAACGGTCGAAAATCTGCGAAGAAAAGCCTTCTTCCTCAAAGACTCAAAAAGCAATTTCGGACGAGTTTCCCGTAGGCATCTTGCCAATAACCGCTACGGTAGGTACGGCTGCACGTATGTACTCATATATCCATGCAGCACCGCAGCCGCTTCATACCAATCCCTTCGCTTCATATTTTACTTAGCAAATGAAGCAATACGAGCATCAGGAAGGTCGTCCATTTGTGGCGCGGCTGGGGTGCATCGGCCGTTATGAGTTTCTTGTGCAGAGGCGCTAGCGGCGCCTGCTCAGGGGAGGCGGAATGCCTATTTTTTTTCTTTTTCTGCAGCGTATTAATCCTATCGACCTTCTTAGGTTTCGATCGTGACAACATGCCTTTAGAGCGGTACTTGGGTGCTTTTGCACGCTTGCTAGACGCCAATTTATACCACTGTCATTGTATAGGCCCATCGTTCGATATGCCACTAGCTATTCTACGAACTGATGTACCGTCATTAGCGCATCCAGGACAGAATCGGCTGAAGCCAAAAGCTTCGCTTTTTCTAAGAAAATACCGAATTATGTGAACTACTTTCCCAGGGACTTTAAATGTAATACCTCAATAGTATGAGAAAAACTGAACCGTTAAAACATACAGTATTTTCAAGATTAGGTCTACAAATCCCCGGCCACCTTCTTGTTTAGCCTGCTGAAAAGAAAAGGGATCATGCACAATTTGAAATATTGAAAAGTACGTACAATAGGATTTTTACTTTTCCTACCTTTTCAGTCTTTTCCACTGCTTTCGTCGGCGTCTTCGGCTTCGCATCATTCTGTGTGTAGGCAGGGAAATCAATTTTTAGATGTTTTATATGTTACAAAAGTCATTCACGGTAAATTTCTAACCCTGTTAAACCCACCTTTGGAGTCCCAGCTTCGATTCTGCTCTTTGTCTGCTGAACATCCTTTTGATCCTAAACGGTTTTTACTTCTTAAGATTGTGCTGTCCCGGAGCCTCATTGCAACTGAAACACAATAAAAGAGGCGCCAAGATTTTTGCGGCGAAGAATAAAAGAAATCAGAAGGATCAAAAAAATTGTCGCTAAAAATTTTTTTTTTGTTTGATACTCCGTGTTTCTTCGGAATATTTCTGGTTGCCTAGCACCTTCTTCAGCGATCTGAAATACTACATTTAGCCGCCTGCACCCGAATCCTGAACCTTGCCTTCACTGGTGCCTCCGTTCTGGATCCTGACCTGGTCCGCTGCCTCCAGTAGTAACAATATGCGCGCTGCTCCTTGCGAGCGCCGGACCTTCTAGTGGTGACTGTCTACCCTAGGGTAAAGGGTAGGGCTACAGTCACCATTAGAAGGTGTGGCGTTCGCAAGGAGCAGCGGCGGCATATTGTACTACTGGAGGCAGCAGACCAGGTCAGAGTCCAGAACGGAGGCACCAGTGAAGGCAAGGTTCAGGATTCGGGTGCAAGCGGTCTTCACCAAAATTGTGTGTTCAGATCGCTTGAAGAAGGTGCTAGGCACCGAAATATTCGAAGAAGAAGGAGTTCAAACAATGAAAATTTTTTGTGAAAACTTTTAGATTCTTTTGAATCTTTTGAGTCTTTCGCCGATATCAATTTGTGGCGCCTCTTTTTATGTGTTTAACATCCAGTTTTTCTTCCTGGTCAGAGACAAGAGTATATTCAACTCTGAGGATCCAGAGCGCTGCCGCACGGCGAGCCATCCGCCTAACCATTGCTAAACACGCTACCTTCCTGCGCACTCTTATCTGGTTACTCTGTAGCTTTGACGGCGTCTTCGCTGTGGGATCTCGGTATCGGCGCAAATGCTATACCTTGAAGACAGCGCGAGCGGAGCAAGAAGACATCACTCGGGCAGCACCACCTTCTATTCCCGTTCCCGCGCACTTTCAGGCGGAGAAACTGGCACACAACTGCAGCTGCGGACACATTCGAGTCGCATATGGCAAGAGGCCGTCCTCTTATATTAGGTGGGTGTACAGCTTGCCGTTAAGAATGACTAGGCAAGCACAACCAGGGCAATCTAGCGCGCCAAATAAAGCGGGTTGATAAAAAAGCTGCTTGCATTCAGCTGAACCCATAAATACTCTGTGTACCTTCTGAACGACTTCTTCTTTCTTGCTTTTATCCTTTTCTTTACTGTCCTTTTTGCCTTCTTTCGTGGCTTCCTTTGTTCGCGGCTCCTATCAACGCAAAACATTCAAACTGCCGTTTAGCTGCGTTCATTCTTTGCGACAACGACCACTAGCGTTTGAAGTGCCCGGCAGCGTCTGGAAAAGCGTAGATGTCGATCTAGCGTCTGCCAGCGTCCGGGAGAAGAAAATGGTGCGATAGGAGGGTAGCAGACAGCTGGTATCGTCCTATCGCGCCATACTCTCCTCTCCCGGACGGTGGTAGACGCTGGTGCACGCCGGCACACGCTGGTAGACGTGAGATTCATATTGCATCATAATTTGCGGACCTTCCAGACGTTGGTGGACGCTGGTAGACGCTGGCGGACGTCAGGAGACGCTGGCAGACGCTAGGTCGATATTTGCACATTCCCAGTCGCTGACGCCGCCGGACGCTCGAACGCTAGTGAAAGCTGCAAAGTACACAGCGTCATTGCTTCGAAACAAGGGCAAGGTACTTCAACTCGTGTCAACTAAGCGCGTAAAAAGAGGTCGCACTTCGGCGGAGTAGGAGGGGGAGGGAGGGCGGGCATTTTGCAACTTTTGCTACTTCTTATCGAGTGTCGAGACATGGAGCGTGAACTGCCACTGTGAAGCCACGAGATTTCACAATTTTACACAAGTGATACTAGTCAAAGTTTGTGGAGACCCCTGTGAACTCTTGTAAAAAGTACGGTTAGTGAAGCAGCGAAAGTGCAAAATGTCTCCCCCCCGTCCCAAAAGACCCATATCAGAAGAAAGAAGTATAACAATTTCTGAACGACTACCTCTCTCTTGCTTTTCTCCTTTTCCTTACTATCCTTTTTCTCTTTTTCTTTACTATCCTTTTTGCCTTCCTTCGCTCCCGTTTCCTTTGCTTGCGGCTCTTGCTAAAAGCTAAGAATTGAAATCACCAAGTCATTGTTGCTTTACTAGCTTTTCAAGATGCCTGGGTACAAGTTGATGGCTCCCAATGTGGTCTCCCGTAGTACACTACTGTGGCTGGGATCTGCCCTCTTTCCACAAGGAACAACGTTGCGGCTCTTGCTTCCCCCCAAAGTAACCGTCTTCGAAAACCATACCTTATCATTTCCGCCTTCTTTCTTTTCTCCCTCTTCTTTCTGTTCATTAGGATCCGGAGGTTTCTTCTCTTCTTCCTCCTTTTTCTGATTTTCTTCTGCTTTCTTTGTATCCGCCTCTGTCTTGACTTCAGCTAATCTTGCCGTAACCGTCTTTTCGTATTCTATTCCACCCCAACAGTCCGGAATACAAGCATATGCAATCATGGCGTCCAACAGTACTGGTTTAACCTGGAACTTCACGGTGCAGCTACGAAGAGCTACAAAAGGAAACTAAAGGGCAGACCCTTCTACTGTTTTTGATAAACTTTTTCACTTCAGCGGTAATTGCACCTTCAAAGCGTTCAGGATTATGCCTCATCACTCTTAGTGCGTTCCCAATGGACTTATCGATTAACGAAATAATCTAAAAATTAAACATCAGGTTATCTGGATGATAGCTCGGAAGTAGGCCACACCCATGAAATTCCCAACCCGGAAAGAAAGAGGCTTCACCCGAGCGCAAGATTTGGTCAGATCGTGCAAGTGAAATAAGAGGCAGAAGATGGAGATGGCAGATCAGTTATACCACAGAAGTCATGCAATAGGACGGATACATTCGAACTCAGTGAGTAACGAATGAATCTGTTGAACAAGTCTGCAGGTCAGGAGATCCGCGCTGCGACATGTTGCAAGTGACGTCACTTGAGCAACTGCGCTAATCAGCGCATCACGCATGCACTGAACTGGTTTCTGCACGCTACCACAACTCCTATAAGCCTACCCGCTTTCTCTAGATGTCAGGCGATGAATGTGACAAATACTCCAAAGATTAAAAATCTTCACAAAAAATCCACTCGGAGCTAAAGTTGTAATGAATCTAGGGTCCATCAAGGGTGAACAGTATATTGTGCCATTGGTCCGGCAAGGAAGAGCAGAAACATTCATATCAATTTTTGGAGTGGTGAGTAACCAGCTTGGGTAAGGAGGTAAAAAATGATGGAACATGAAGGTTTTATCATTACTTATTGCTCGCGTTCTCTTCACTCCCTCCTCCCACCCCAAGCTTCCCCTTTCCTGCTACTGAGCAGTTTAAGAACACAATTTGCTTACTGCATCAGAAGGACTTTCTCTCGTCTTCGAGGTGAAATACGCCTTAATTGTATCCGTTTCTTCTTTAGTGATACCCTCTTCGAATAGTTTGTATTCCTTCATTATATATACAACTCTTATGGCTAATTTAATTCTTTCACATTCCTTAATAGAAAGGATATTTTCTATGGCTAATTGGTCTAGGGACTGGTTCGCCGCAGACAGAGGGGCGTGTCCGGCGTTATGGATCTAACCATTTCTCTACCAATTGTTGAAGCGGGTAAGCGACAGCAATTGATGGTTGGACTAATAGAAACCATATGAACAGTCTTCTCCCATGCTCGTTCCAACATCTAGTGGAAAACTGGTTTTCTGTATTCCTTTCCCAATGTTTGGCTTTCTTTGCTTCTAATTGGCGCCGTACCATCAATCCCATCTGAGACGCCCTTCGTCCGCAGCGAACCAAACTATAAACATTTTTTTACATGAGCGTCATCAAAAATTGCATCATCTGCAACAGCGTCTTTCCACCTGAAAATGGTTCAAATGTAACATATTGAGCATTGATCGTCAATTTTGAGCAACAGTTTCAATTCAAGATCACTGACCATGTTAAACGTGCGAACGCTGTAAGGCTACGGCAAAAGCCGTTGAGCTGAGAGGGTAAAAAGCAGCCCTGGTGGCGTAACGGATAGCGCACTCGC